>RJWM01001564.1:0-152152 GCA_004363535.1 Dasyprocta punctata
GGTGATTGATACGAAGGACTTCACTGCCTTTCTTGTAAAACCAGCCCAGATGTCTGTGTTTCCATTTCTCCATTTCTCCCAAAACACACTCCAGCACTCTACTCCACATACTCTAACCAGTGGCAGTTGTTCAGTCCTCATTTTTGGTTCTCCTTTGCAGCAAGAAACTGTGTCCAATGGCTCTCGTCTGCCATCTTGCCAGAAATCAGTTTCAGGCCTTATATTTATTGTCTTTGATCTGTTTTTTTTAAATGTAATACAAGTAGATAATAATGAAGAAAATATAAAAAGCACTCTTCTAGCTTCTATGAAAAAATAAAATTTATAACAAAATAATAAGAGAATAGCAATAGTTACTACACTGCATATCATAATCTTTTTTTTTTTCTTTTTGAGACAGGGTCTCACTATGCAGTTCAGGCTGGCCTTGGGCTCACTTTGTAGCCCAGGCTGGTCTCAAACTTTGCAACAATCCTCCTGTCTCAGCCTCCTGAATGCTGGGATTACAGGAGTGTGCCACCACACCCAGTCATCAAAATCTTAAAAGAAGTTACTCAGAGTACAAGACATAGACAAAAAAAAAAACACTATCTTACAAAGAAAGATACAAGGATGGCACCTCTAGTATATAACTGAAACAAATTAGCATATATGTTAAAATATTTTTCAAACAATGGTATAGGTAATTTGGGGAGTTATTTGAACTTCTCCCTACTTTTTATTTATCTTCTATTTTGCTCTTTATTTGCATACATACACACACACACACGCACACACCATGGTGAGGGGGTTCTCATATAAGAGAAACCATGCAATATTTTTAATCTGTTTTGAGTTGATTTTTGTGTGTGGTATAAAATAAGAGTCCAACTTCATTCATTTGCATGTGAATATCCAGCTTTCCCTGCTCCATTTAGTGGCAAGGCTATGCTTCCTTCCTTTCTTGGCACTCTTGTCAAATATAACTTGATCATGTATGCATGAATTTATTTCTGAACTCTATTTTGTTCCATTGGTCTATGTGTTTGTTTTATGCCAGCCCCATACTGTTTCAGTTACTACCACTTTGGAAAGAAATTTCAAATCATGAAGTATGATGCCTCCAACTTTGTTATTCTTTCTCAAGATTACTTTGGCTCTTCAAGTTCCTGTGTGGTCCCATACAACTTTTAGAATTGTTCTTCTTCTTGTTTCAATTTTTTTCTTTTTTCAACTTTTTTTTCTATTTCTGTGAATAATGCCAGTGGAGTCCTGGAAGACAGTATATTGTACCTGTAGCTCTCTTTGGGCAATGTGGATGTAACAATATTAATTCTTTAAATTCATGACTAGCAAATAGCTTTCCTTTTATTTGAGTCTCCTTCAATTTTTTTCTCCAATATTTTAGAATTTTCAGTCTACAGATATTTCACCTCCATGATCAAATTGATTCCTAAAATTTATTCTTTTTGATGCTATTCTAATTGGGTTGCTTTCTTTTCAGGTAGCTCATTGTAGGTGTAAATACTACTGATTTTACATGTTGATTTTGTATTCTGTAACTTTACTAAATTAACTTATTAATTTTAAAAGAGTTCTCTAGAGCTTTTAAGATTCTCTACAAGTAGGGTCATTTTATTTGTAAACAGATCATTTTACTTCTTCCTGTCTAATTTTTAAGTGTTTTATTTATTTTTCCATGGGGTTGCTCTGTCTATGACTCCCAACAGCATGGTGGACAGAAGCAGTAAGAGTGGGTATCTTTGCCCTGAACCAGATCTCAGAGGAAAACTTTCAGATTTCCCCCACTGATTACAGTGTTAGCTGTGGGTTTTTCATAAATGGCCTTTAATATGTTAAGGTCATTTCTTTCTATAACTATTTTGTGAAGAATGTTTATCATGGATAAATTTCTGGAAACGTATGTTTCACTAAGACTAAACAAAAAAGAAATAGAAGGCGTGAACAGACCAGTAACAAATAAAAAAACTGAATTAAATGCCTGAAACCCTTCCTACAAAATGAAGCTCAGGGCTTTATGGATAAATTCTCTCAAACATTCAAAGAAGAAATAACAGCAAACGCTCTTCAATGCTTCCAAAAAATAAAAGAGAAATCACTTCCAAACTCATTTTGAGGCCAGAGTCATTGTGATACCAAAGCCAGACAGACACCACAGCAAAGAAAGCTACAGATCATTATCTCTGATGTGGATAGGCTACAAAAATCCTGAATAAAATGCTAACAAACCAAAATCAGCCACATATCAAAAAACTTATGCTCTATGGCCAAGCGGGCCATATCCAAGTTTGGTTCAATGTACACAAATCAATCAACGTGATATACTGTGATATACAGCAAAAACAAAATAAAAGATAAAAATCACATGACCAAATATTGTCTCAATAGATGAAGAGTAGCATTTGACAAAAAGTATCTTCAAATAAACTTGTTAAATGAAATTGTAGCTAAAAATATAAAGTACTTTTTGTCAACTTTAGGCGTGCTTGTCCTTTGGTAAAGTACTAGAATAGAGAGCCATGAAATGAGTTGAATAAAATGAAGAGAGCAAAAAGAGAGCATTACATGGTGCTCTTAGTCCTTCTTTGAAAATGCTTCCCAGTCAAAAAATGCACATGTTTATTCCCAATCCGTTCCAAACACAACCAGACATTTCGGTCCCTTGCCTGCCAACTCTCTGGCCTCTCTAACTAATACGAAGAACACTTGACATCTGCAAAGAAAGGACAGCATGACATTCATTTCCTTCAAGACCAAAGGTGAAATGCATTTGTCATTAAAGTCCTCAATAAACACACAGAAGAGTCCCTTTTTTTAAAAGGGACATCAAATATTTTAATGTGGTCAGAGGCAAAACCCAGAGAACAGATGTTAATGTCTGGTGATGACAGAACCAAAAAAACTTTTTCCTAAACTTTGTCCTTCCTATTTTGCATAATCAGTTTCTAAACATATTCAAAAGATATTTGGGACAACCTAGAAGCTAATAATTTATCTTGGGGCTGTGTCAAAAAGCATATGCCAGGGAAGGACACAAAATCAGTTTCAAATGGCTTCTCTCTTTCCTCATCTCTCTCCTTTCTTTGAGGCTCGCTTTAACTTTTTTTAATGTTCCCAAAATTACCTATACAGTACTTTTAGGAAGTAGCACATTTTTTTCTTTTTAAAAGCAAACCTTCTGAGAATGCACTACTGACATTCAGAAAATGTCTTCTGTCCATACAGTGGGCCACTGGCACTGGGTAAGCTTCCCCGGGCCCCTGGCCAGTGAAGGTCAGCTGTCTGGGTCAGGAGGTCCTCTCGCTTTTAGACGCTCTGGAAGAATACTTCAGCCCACCAAGAGGTCCATATGGGGACTTTATAAATTCTGAGTTGTCACAGTATAGGGGGTGTATGGGGGAATAGAAGTGTCTTTTGCTTTAATGGATTTAATGATGCAAAAATACACCAACTTGTCAAATCAATTTGCCAAAATTCAGCTTTTATTTAACAGCCTAATACCAACAGGACTATGTTCACCATAATGGTCTGGTCTTAGCAGCCTGGGCCGTACACCTTAATATACAATGTAAAACGCAAATCAGATGTTACAGGATACAAACTGACACTTGCTGCCCTCACAGGCTGCTGCTAGACTTCTGGAGTGAGCCTGTGGTTCATTTAGCTACAGTTCCTTTTATGTGAAGATTGTGGAGACATGAATAATTTGAAAATCTGGAATTTTGTAAGTGCTCTTTTTGTTTTTAAGTAGACATCGTTCTATTGAGACATAACCCACACACCACAAAATTTGCCGTTTTAAAGAGTGGTTTTGTGATGTACTCTCAGCTGTGCACACAACACCACAATCGTTCTCCAACACATGCTTATCACCCAGAAAGAAACCCCGTATCTGTTAGCGTTTGTTCCCCATTCATCGGTCCCCTCCCTTGCCGGCCAACTCTCCCACCTCCGGCCACCATTGGTGCACTGTTTTTGTCTTTGGTTTTGGATATTTAATATAAATAGAATCACACAATATGTCTGCTTTTTTCCTCCCAGCATAATGTTTTCAAGATTCATTCATGCAGCAGCATGTGTCTAAATTTCATTCCCTTTTAAAGCAGAATAACACATTACTGTATGGATATGCCCCATTTTGTTTATCTATTATTCCATTGGTAGATGAGTCTTTTCCACATCAGGACTATTATCAATAATAATACATAAGAGCTATTGTGAATAATAGCATCAGAACTATTTCGAATAATAATACCACTATGTACACTCATGGAATGTTTTTGTGTGAACACATTTTCACTTCTCTTAGTATATTTAACCATTAATTTTCCTAGTGATTCAGTTTTATTTACAAGCAACTATTAGGGGTTCCTCCTTCCATCCCCTAGGTCAGTGCTAGCACACCTTTTAGAGCGTTCAACGATACAAAAACTCACGCGCGCCATCGGTTCACCACCGTCTGAGCTGATCTCACACGAACAACTGCTGGCCCTTCGCACGTCTCTGACCACACCTTTACAGTGAGGCGCTTTCTCAGCGCAGCCCAGTCACCCCCAAACCCAACCAATCTCTCTCTTGTTATACCTACTTTTCCTCTGGCCTCAAACTTTTTAATAAATGATTAAAGAGGTCCTTCCTCAATACAAAACATATTCTTTCTCCTTCAAGTTCTTTTTCTTTAATTTTTTTATTATTTTTGTAGTACATAATGATTACATTAATCATGGGGAATTGGTACATGTACGTAACACATCTTAAATCTTTTTCATCTCCTTCCCTTTCTCTCCCCTTTCCCTCCACCTTTTGGTACTCTTTTCATTTGCAAAAGACTTACCCCACTGTTTCCTATTATCTACCTTTTATTTTGTTCTTTAATTGAATTATACTTTGGGTTTCTCATATAAGAGAAAACACGTGAGATTTAAACTTGTGTGTTTGATTGCTTTCACTTAACATTATGATCTCATGTTAACTACAGGTTTTAAAAACAATCTTCTATCTCTAAAAATCTGTACCTAACACCAAGTCATCACTCAACTCGAGCCTCAGTTCTTGATCCTAGACCTCTAGTCTTCCATGGGGAAAACATCCTCATTGAGCTCATCTCTCCCTGCTTCCTTACCCACAAAGTCCAGCTCAATCCATCACCTAAAATCACCTGCTACCATGCATCAGCACTTCCCACTCACCTAGAAAGCCCTTCAGAATCTATTACCTGGTATAGACCAACATGCCTGACCTTGTTCTGACCCAAATATCGGAAAACAAGTGAATATGTGAGAGAAACACCCAACCAACCACAGACGACTCATCCTGCAGACACAGAGAGTGCGGTCGGGAGCTGGGCCGAACCTACCTAAATGTAAATCACTGCTACACCCCAGGACCTAGGACACAGCCTACACCTCGCAGACCTTCAATAATATTTTTGAATAACGCAATGAGTGTGTAAAAGCACCTTTGTTCCCTTTCTGATCTGTTTTAGATTTTCTGATACCAAATGGCTAGTATTTTGCTCTTCTTAACGGCTCCTGAAGCCTACAAGGTCTACTCATCCCCCCTTCCCCTGCCAATAGGCCTAAGTATCTGCCTGCTCCCTCTACTCCCACTGAGAGCCCCCAGCTACACCACATCGGACATCACCCTCCTCCTCCAGGAAGCCTTGATCGCTCTTCCAAAAGCAAGCTCTCTGACTTCATTTCCCTCTCTGGACTCAATTCCACTGTTATAAGAGCAAGACCTTAGTCTAGATCAGCAGCTCTGGAGATTATGACCCACAGACCAAATCCAGTTATTTGCCTGTTTTTGGAAATAAAGCATTGAAAGAAAAACTTTGGACAAATAACATGCAGTAGAGTTTATCTGATCAAAGAATGATTCACAGATCAGACAGCTTCCTGAACCAGTCAAGAGCACTCTCCAGCAGCATGAGCATTATTTTTATTGGCTGAATCCAGAAGCAAAGCAGAAAAACCACCTGATTGGCTACAGTTTGACATCTGCCTTTTTTGGGCACAGTTGATGAACCAGGTGCCTGTGATTGGCTGAAACTCAACTGTCTGTTACAACCCCTAACTACATTCCTATTTGTTTACATACTAAGCTAACTTGCAGTTCATTGGTAGGAACTCACAGTACAGAGGCAGCCAATTTAAGTTAATTAAGTTTTATCAGAACAAAGTCATGCCCACTTGATTATAAATTGTCTATGGCTGCTTCTACACAACAGTAGCAGAGCTGAATAGCTGCGAAACCTAAGTCATTCCCTACCTGTCCTTTTGCAGAAGAAAAGTGCTGGCCTCACCTGTTTGGCACTCTTCCAGCTTGACCTTCTAAAATACGAGCCCTCTAACATTGTTTTTTTATTTCCCAGTCAATGGTAAAAGTTACCCCACGGGCACACAGTCAAGAGACTAGACCTTCCAGTCTCCAAACCATCGTTTTGTTTCTTTTTAATTTAGACTACATCCTTATCAACCTTTCCATTGGAGAGTGCATTTCAGTAATTACAAACAAGAGTAACATTTCCAAGTGTTGTTATGAAACCCCAGTGGTCATAAGGCAGTGATGACGTTGGTGATGGCATGTCGAGCTGAAAGAGTATGCAAAGCGGGTAGAAAATGCAGAATCTTCAAAAAGAAAGAAAGTGGAGCATCGAAAATAGCGAAAGCCTTCGGTTCCTGGGGAGGACTCAAACTGGTTAAGAGCTGCAAGCAAGCATCATGAGATTAAAAGAGGAAACCATACAAAAGGATTGTTTTAAAGAAAAGAGCTAGACACTACAGAAGGTAGGTCGCATGCGAAGTCTATTTCACAATTAGGACATATTTGGGAGGGCAGAGGAAGGAGGTCTTTCTCACTGGCGAGAGAGAGGCCAAGGGGTGCAGCGGCACCGGCCCGGCCAGGGCCCTTCGGTGGACTCAGCCCAGGCCGGGCACTGTGGACTTTCGACAGCCGTTGAAACGACTGGCCATTTGCCAGTCTGAAGATGAAGCTCTGATTTGGAGCATTCGTGTCCTTTCCTGAAAGTCATCTCTTACTAGGACCTCCTCCGGGAGCTCAGGCTGGCCGCTGCTAGCCCATGGAGGACCTTGTAGGAAAATAGTTGTGGGGATGGGGGAGCGCCTTACCTCTCACTGGGCGGGGCTTAGCTCTCATGGGGCGGGGCTTAGCTCAGGTTCCCCACCCCCCCCAAGCCCTCCCGCTCTCCCACAGTGGCCGGTGCTCAAACCTGCACGGCAGCTCCCTAAGGTGGAGGTGTGGAGGACACAAGAGAGAAGCGAAGGAGAGAGGGCAGGGAAGAGAGGATGAGATCACGGGCAAGCCTGTGAAAGAGGCAAGGACGCTCTCGGGATGGAGCCTGAGGAGCCACTGGAGAAGTTCAGGCAGCGTGACGCACCGGAGGCTGAGCCGACCTCGCTGTGCCTTTCTGTCTCGCACCTCAGGCACCCACTTCCGTGTTTCCTGCGGGGCCAGGGCAGCGAAACTAGTGTTTCCAGACGCTCGTGTGGCCAGCGAGGAGACGGGCGCCAGCCTAGCAGGAGCGAGAGGCGGGAACTGTAAGAGCCGACTTAGACCATGAAGCCTGTGCCTTTAGTAATCAGGGTGAAAGCAACTGTGGGGGGCAGTTGGTTATTGTGGAATAGACGCCGAATCACAGCCCTCCGGGACACTGAGGCAGGAGGATTGTAAACTCAAGCTCAGCTTGAGCAACTTGGAAACTTGTTGAGACACTGTCTCAAAATAAAAATTTTTAAAAAGTCTGAGAATGTAACTCTGTGCAACAGCCCTGAGTTCAAACCCCAATACCAAAAAGAAAGAAAGAAAGAAAGAAAGAAAGAAAGAAAGAAAGAAAGAAAGAAAGAAAAAGCAAAAACGGTTTGACACCCACCACCTCTGGGTGAAGTCTCTGTGGTGGGATCCTGCAGCAGAAACGCCCTCCCCAGACGAGCTCGCTGACCGTGGGCTTCCCAGCCTCCACGGAACCGCAGAACTGTGACCCGGTAACCCTACTGCTCACAGCTCACCCAGACCATGAAGAGCGGCGGAAAGTGGCCCAAGACAGCGAAGCTCAATGGAGAAAGACAACTACTGGCTTCATTTTGACCACTACTCAATCTATTGTCATCAAGAGGAGAAAAAAGGAGCTGTCAATCACATGTCTAAGTTTCCCATTGTTTTTGTATGTTAAGTATCAGTAAATGTAATATTTTTGCCTTATCAGTAAAAGAACTTTTATAATCTAAAGTATAAATGCTTTGGATGGGTCAGAGGTGTAGCTCAGAGGCACAGCACCTGTCTGGCAAGCGCAAGGCCTGAGTTCGATTCCCATTACCAAAACAATAATAATAATTTTTTTAAAATGCTTTAGATAAGAATCACAAAGTCTTTGATAGCATATTATCTTCTTTAGCCATATGTATTTCTTAGTTTAATTGGGACATTATCTTTTTAATGGGTTACAAAATTCATGGAAAATTATTTCTTTTGTAAAATTAGGAAGAAAAAGAGATCTACTGGCATAAAATGGGAAATGACAGCATATTAAGCAAGTTAAATGGAGCAGAAAAGGCTCTGAACTCGCGTTCCTGGGTTGATCTCGGCTTTCTGGGAGACGCCTACCATAACCCCCTGGTGACACCTGGAAGTGACTGTCTCATCAGAAATGAGCTTCCCCGGGAGCCGTGGAGGGAAACAAGCCTGAGAGTCCCTCAGATTTGGGTTCAAATCCCAGCTTTCAAGTTACTATGTGATTCTGGTCAAGTGGCTTAATCCTACTTGAGCCTCAGTTTCTCCAGTTATATATAAGATGGTGTAGTAATGGCACTTAACTCACCTTTTGGAATTATCTCCACTCCCTAGTGAGACCATCAGCACACTCACTGTGCCTGCTGTCACTTGTCCTTGGCTCTTGTTCCGATCTCTTGGACCTGGGTGGGAATTAAATGAGAAAGGACAAGCCCTGGGCACACGTGGGCACTGGATAAACAGCAGCTCTTATAAGGAGTGGGCTGTGATACACGTGGAGGCGTGGAGTGAAAGGACTGCGGCCCCCTGGCTCCCCGCAGGACTCTCACTTGCATCCCCTGCACTCAACCTCTCAAGACGTCACTGTGACAACCCAAGAACCAAGAATGAGCCAAGAGGGACGGCACATGCTGGTCCTTGTCCCTGCTGTGTTGGCATACAACAGAGAAAGCCCCTGTAATCTGGCCACCCCCCATTCTACCATGTGCCCTGGAGAGGACACAGCTCCATGGAAACCAGCGTGGACACAGAACTCTAACTGCCCACAGGAGGAGTAGCCATGTGGAGTTTCTGACTGCACAGCTTGCATTTCATGACTCCCTCAAAGCGAGGTCCAAACACTAACAGATGGGTCTGGAGGCCTTCTTCCCCTCCTCCACCCCACACAAATTCCCCCACTTTAATTAGAAATGTGTTTATTCAATAGGGTGAGTTGATATTTTATATTCTGTTGTCCCAAAGCATGATCATTCAGTCAATAATAACAGAAAACAGAACCTTCTTCATGAGAAAGCAGAGTAGTGCTCTTTTAAAACCCTATCCAGCCACCCAGCCAGTGGCCGGCCGTGCTGCAGGGAAAAAGGTACCCCCGAGTACCAAGATGGACTCATGCTATTCAGGGTGACCGAGAGAATGTCATCCATCAGCAGCTCTGCGTGTACCTTTGCCCACTGGCTTGTTGGCTTCCCAGGCAAATTACCTGTCCAAGGCCTGAGCTCTGTCACTTTTTTTCCTGAGACAATTGGCAGGGAGAGGAGGAGAAGCCAGGCTAGCAGGACTTCGCGCCTGGCATTTGACGCGGGGGCTGAGCACTGCTTCTCGAAGATCCACTTTGCACGTGCCTGTACCTCTTTACACACTCGTCGCACTGACATAGGAACTCACGGAAAGACAGTCAAGAGCCACAGAAAAAGAGCTGGATTTCCACAAGAGCAGGCTCTTCCAGCTCCCCCAGCTAAGGCTATAAAAACATAATGTACCGTGGAGCATAAATAGAATCCGTGGCTGCGAAGAATTCACTTTTGTCTCTCTATAGAAGCAAAAGATATTCTCAGCCTCAGAAGAAAAATGAGCGAAGAGCAATTTAAGACACCTTTGAAATGCTTGCTTGGGCTATTTTTACTTATTCTCATTCCATTGAAACAAAAGGTTCTAAAAATGGACTTGGATAGGCCGAGTTTTAATGCAACTGTTTGGCAAGTTCCTTGAGAGCAGCAGCCATGTGTCAGACTTCTTCCTATCCACCACGGAGCAGAGCGTGAGGTTAGGAAACAGGTTGGGATGGAGGGAGAAGGAAGCAGGAGCTGGCTGGCCAGCCGGGAGACAGAAAGCTGCCGGGGACAGGAGGAGACAAACTACTCACAGGCGGCAGCCTCCTGAGCCACTTCTGGGAGGGACTAGTAGGGCCACACCGTCTCTAAAGTCAAAGAGGAGAGAAGACGGGGTTTGCGTTAGACATATTGTAAACAGATCTCAACGATAAAGCCCAACTCTTTGGCTGTCTGCAGTTTGCACACTTGCCCATGTGCACCCAGCTCACATCCACCGAATGTGCTCTGTGCCGGGTGCTCTTCTGAGTGCACTGAGTGCATTGTCCCACTTAAAACTCATAACGAGCCTTGGGACAAGCACGGTACCTGCCACCCGCCTTACAGAGATGTGAACGCAGTTTGTCCCGGGCCATGGAGCAAGCAGGCGGGAGAACCAGGGAAGGCGAATCCGTGCGCTCTAACTCCCGTGTCCTGCAGCCCAGGCCCGACAGGCGCTTTCTCTTCCTCCTCTCACTCCCTGTTCCCCCTCTCACTCCCTCTTCCCTTAGCCATCTCCCCGCGTGACACCCGGCCAACAGCCGCATCTGCTCTGACCGCCTCCCCAGTTAGGACACCCATCTCTCCTCCTGAGCCCTCGTCTGATAATGACCAAAAAATTTGCTTTTTAAAACAGCCTGCATTACTCTTTATATTAATTCACAAACACTGTGCATAAATATTTTGACAAATGTTATGTTTATGGTGCACGACATGATCTTTTGAAATAGCTCCACCTACTGCGATGGCCAAATCAAGCGAATTAATACATATGTTACTCTAAATATATACTTTCGGGATGAAAACACTAAGCAATTTTTGTCTATACAATACATTATTGTTAGTTATAGCTCCTGTGTCATACAATGATCTCTGGAACTGATTTCTCCTGCCTAACTGAAAATTTGTGCCCTTTGACCAACACCTCCCCAAGCCCACCCTCTCCATCTCCAGCTCTGGTAACCACCATTTCACTCTCTGTTTCTTTAAGTTTGACTTTTTCTAGATTCCATATGTAAGTGAGAACATGTTATATTTTTTTTCTTTATTGGCTTATTTTACTTACCATAATGTTTTCCAGTTTATCCATGATATTGCAAATGACAAGATTTCTCTAAATCTTCTGAAAGTATTAAATCATTTAAGTCTCCTGCTTTTGCAGAAAGCTTAAAACTCAGAATAAAGACTGTATTATGCTCCTCCTCCAAATGCCCAGAGAAGGGCTAACCAGAAGACATTTGCTCCACAAGCCTTGTTTAACTCAAAGCATAAGTGACTCCTGGCACCCAGTTACTCGTAAGTGTTAGAAACCAGTGGTCACCAACATCTGCTTGTCTTCTGCTCCTGGGTCGGCAGAATACTCTGCTTCCAGCCCAGTGAAATCAGATGGACCCACGCTGCCGTTAAAGCTGAACACACTACCCTCAGGCTAGGTCTCCAGCCTTCCCTCTGCTGGCACGTGACAGGCACAGGAGGCTTCCATTGAGATACTGACACAACGGCATCAGGTTAGAGCAGCCTGGACCACTGTCTCCCTTGGGGGCAGCTGCACTGGAAGGGGACCTTGGCCTCCACAGACACTGGATGAGAAAGAAATAGACTTTATTCTGGCAAGCCATGGAGATTTGCAGGATAGTGTAGCCACTCCCTATGTGATCTTCTTACCAAAGAGTTCCATCAGGTACAATACAGGAAGCACACTTGGGCGTGCTCTTTGGTTTCAGAACCATTTTGCTGCCAAATAGGATCAAACTCCAAGGATCCCGACTGAGCAGGGATGCGCAGGTTGTTCTGTCGGCAGCAAGGTGGATCTGGGCCAAGGGCTCATCCTCAGAAGCACCCGGGGCTTTGGCTTGGAGGGAGCAACCCCCGCACTGCTCCAGGGGACCCCGCGGGTACGTTGGGGCACCACTCCCGCGCCTGCCATGTGCCTTCCCAACCCGCAGTGCACGGTTTCCATAGAAGTAATTTTATCTGAGGCACTTCCAAAAGCCACTCGAATGAAACTGAGTAATATGAGGGGCCAGATGTATAATTAAGACGAAGGACAGTATTTGGGGGGTTGTTGTTTAAAAAAATAGGTTGTGTTAAAAAATAAACTGTCTCATATAATTCATAAGCTGTCTCTGGGTGTGTTTATGAAAACGCCTTGAAGAATAGCAACTACATGACCCAAAATGCCCAGTGCCTCGTTGGCACATGGAGAAAAAATGCTATTCTGGTTTTTCTTTATAAGAGGAAATATTTAAATGTCTGAATGTAAAAACTTAATTGCTCATAAGATGATTATTAAATTTAATGGAATGTATCTATATAGTAATACTTAGAAAAGTTATATTTTGAAAGATGCATGTTGGATTTTTCACTTCATTTGCTCATTCTTTAAGGCCTTCAGTTCCCTAAATGTGTGACTGATCACCCATGTATAGTGCAGGTCAGGGCAGTGGAAATGACATTGACGACATAATGCTGTGTGGAGAAAACGAGACAATCCCTTATAAATATAATCCTAAACATGTGATCAAGTTCATGAAAAGACTATAAAGATTTATAGAAGTCAGAGGAGGTGCAGTCAGGCTCAGAATTTTAGAGCAAGGGAAAAATACTAGGAAGAAGAATAAAGAGGTGATCAAAATATAAAATGAATGTTTCAACTTTAAAAAAGTGTTGCAGTAGAAGATGCATTGCCATTAATCCACTCCAAGATATCCCCACTCCCTTCAAACACATTTATTTCACTATTCTTGCCACTTTCTGAAGCCATTCTGGGAGACCTCTTTCGTGAGTGTCTATGAGAGGTGTGATCGAAAGGATGGCGGGTGCTGGAAAATGTCATCAAAGAAGAAGGCAGCCTCATAAAAACTTGATGGTAGACTCTCGTCCACATTATTCACCATATCTGGCACTGTGCAACTTCTAGCTCTTCCAAAAATTCAAAATGATTGTGAAAGGCAAATGTTTTTAATTGATTTAGGACACCAAGGCAGCAGCAGCAGAGCAACTGAAGGCAGCGGCTTGGAGCCAGCCAATTATGAACTGAAACTTCTACAAACTGTAAGCCAAAATAAATCTCTCCTCTTTTAATTTGCAGGTGTCATGTATTTTGTCCCAGCAACAAGAAAGTAACTAAGACATCAAAGGACTGGAATGCCTGGAACAGTCCAGTTGGCTAGTGTAGTTGGGACTGAAAGAGTTGCGCAACTCCGGTTACAGCACTCTCTGAGTGCCACATTAAGAAGGGGCTTTATTCACCAGGCAGCAGAGCCAATTAAGAGTTTAGAGTGGAGGCCTTCTGTTAACAAAATTAAACTAAGGGTCATTAAGCAGCTAGCTGTGTGCAAAGCCAGGGTATGAGCAGAGGGATAAAAAGAACATTGCTATGGTCCAGATGAGGATCACTAACAGAGTTGTTCTTGCCCTTGACAGGAGATGGGAGAGAGACGGAGGTCAGTAGCCTCACTAATGAAAACCCTCTCAAGATTCGGTCGCTAGTGAGAGATGCAAGAGAAGAAGAGTACAGATGCATCCAAGACCCCGAGCTACAAATGGTAATGTGACCAGGAGCTGCCTTGAAGGGACAGCGTCAATTCTGACTGTGGCGCTCCTCCCCGGAGAGCTGTGAGCTGTGGTAGAGCCCACACTGGCTATGCATAGCAGAGTGGAGATACAGCAGCAGATACCACAAGTCCCAGGATGCTGAGAAAGTTCTCGGAGTGGATGCAAAGTCACAGGTATAGAGGGGACCAGGAGGCCAGGAAGGGCCATGGCAAGTCATCGTCCATCATCTCCAGTCCCATGCCCGGCCTCAGATAGGGCCCTGTACCCCGTCTATGAAAGTCAAAGCCCCCTGCATGCTACAGCGCTGGACACCTGATCAACTTCATGTTAAGACACTTGCAGGGGATGCGCCATAGACCTTGCTGCCCTTCCTGGAATAAGCAGCTAGCTAGCTACTTTATGATTTTTCCGAAGAAGTTGGTCCAGTTTTTTTCTCCAAAAGATAGAGCAAGAAAAAGTTGTGAAATTGTATGAGGTCAATGATCTGCATGGACCCCAAGATAATTTTTCCATTTAGTTTACCTTTTAATAATGAACTTTATAAATAACCCTTGCAAGCCATAGTTTGTGATATTTCTAACCCATATCAAATATTCTGTTAGAAAGTACATGTTTATAGGAAAATATTTTCTATACAGATGGCTTGCTGAAATGTGCTTGGAGTTATAATAATGTAGCCATGCTACAATATGGCTTTTTAAATATATTTAAAACCAAACCAAACTATAAATTGCTCTATCCTGGCCCCTCCTACCATGAACGCATGGCCAAAGATGGGGTGGGGAAAGGAGAGACATGTTCTCAGCTGCATGGAGAAAGAGTTGGCCATTGCTAGACATCATGAGTCAGGTCTTCCTAAAGAACCAAATAGGCTGACTTTGGGCCAGCTTCTCCGAGCCACAGAACACACAGCCAGAAATTCAGGGTCTTAGGTCTTCTTTCCAGATGATCTTTCCCTCCAACCCCACCCAACTGTGATCCAGGAGAGCAAATGGAGACTTTACTCTGCACCCACCTCCAGTCCATTGTTTCTGGTCTTGTATTTTCCCAAACCTTGTTCCTACTTTCTATAATGACTGGACATCAGAATAAAACCTTTAAGTACTTGGAAGTGGGTACCTTAGTTCAGCATCCAGATACTTCCTTCAATTTACTATTTCCTTTTGGTCTTTTAGCTAGAACTCAGTTCTCTTTTTTTTTTTTTTTTTTTTGCGGCACCGGGGATTGAACTCACAACCTCGCGCCTGCCAGGGCAGGCGCTTAAGGCACTGAGCCAAACTCCGGGCCCTGGTTTTTTTGACGCAGGGTCGCACTATGTAGCTCAGACCGGATTTACGCTCACGTTGTAGCCCAAGCCGGCCTCGAACTCACAACGCTACGCCTACCTCAGCCTCCCGAGTGCTGGGATTAAAGGCATGCGCCACCATGCCCGGCAAACTCAGTTCTCTTTAAAGGTTAACAGAAGAATCAAATAGTACAATCACAATTGGGAAGCCATTTAGCAGTATCTAATAACAGTGTCATCACCTGCAACTCAATGGGCTTCACCTCCAAGGATATATACCCTAAAGAAATTCCCAGTGCATGGAGAGATGTGAATGCAAATGTTTTTGACTGTAATTTAATAGGGTGAACATTGGAAACAACTTAAGTATTCCATGATACATTTGGAAATAAACTTGGAATTGATCAATGAATCTGACATATTCATACAGCAGCAAAATAAAAAACATTAAAATGAATTAACTATATTCATGGAATGTATCTAATTAGGTCTCAAAAACATGATGAGAAAGATAGTAAAAACACATAAACTGTACAGTAGATCCCTATTTATAATTTTCTAAATATACAAAATAAGTTCATATATTATTTTCATTTTGTACATGATTATGCAGCAGAAACACAGTAGGAGACATGGCATATATTAAAGACAATGTCAACTAAGCACAAAATAACTAGTCGTATACCTATTCAAGGATGATGTAGGAAGGATAAGAAACTAGTCTGCTGGAGGAGTCTAGTTTAACTCTTCCTGTATTTTTATTTCCTTTAAAATAAAAAATTCAGCAAACTGTTATATTTCTGCTTGTATGTTTGTATATACTTTAAATAGCTTATAACCTAATTTAATTTAAAAATTAAATTTTTATTGTCTTCATTGATACCATTTGTCATATATATATATCTTAACACAATCCTTTACCCACTTCCAGTTGTGATTCAAAAAATAAGATTAAATCTAAAGAGAAATCTTTAAGTGATTTTGCAGATTAACTTGAACTCCTGAACTGTTTTGCCTTTCAGATAATTTTCCAAAACTAGTACTAACTGTACCTGGAATTAATGCCCATAGTGTTCTTTGATTCTCATTTCATAGATAGATGAGAGAGAGGTAGGAAGAGTGAGAGGATAGATAGATAGACAGATAGATAGATAGATAGATAGATAGATAGATAGATAGATAAAATAAGATATATTATGTGATATGATATATAGATACATGATAGGTATGAATAAACACATTATAGATTAGATATATGATAAACAGATGATAGGCAAACAGATACATAGATGATAGAGGACAGAGATGGATGAATAGATAGATGATAGATGGATAGAGAGACACATAGATAGATACATAGACAGACAGATAGAATTATGTTTTGTAAAATTCTCTCTGATGTGTAACTTTCTCTTCTGTCAATTTTAAAGATTTTAGAGTTTAAGTGAAAGCTTGGGAATTGAAAGATATTAGAGAAAAAGGGAGAGAGCCAGAAATTTTCCTATGACTTTCTAGCCAATCAACAGTTCTCCCTATGTTTGCCTTCATTACTACTTCCTGTGAGTCACACCCTTAAAATGCTACAGTCAAATATTCTATGGATTGGAGAGGAAGCCAAAAGGACCCTTGAGGTTCTCTCTTCACACCCAGAGACTGAATCTCTACAAGCTGACTGTCCTCAGAGTCAGTGAGTGTTTGACTGAAACAGTTGCCATCACAGAGACTGCAAGCATGACACAGAATTCATATGGAATCTTGTGGTATATACATTGGCATTGCCTTTAAAGGCTTGTGATGGTTTGCTTCAGATCTAAAGTATACCTCAAAAATCTTTCATTCAGAGATGGGCTGGTCAGAAAGAGGTCACTGGGGGAGTTGCCTACAATGGTGGATCCTCACCTCAGACTCCTCCCTTTGCTCCCTGCTTCCTGGTTGCTATGTGGTGGACAGGCTTCCTCTGCCACTGCCTTTCATCATAGCACGTCTTCCTGAAAGCTGTCTAAACATAGATAGAACCCACTGAAACCGTGAGCCAAAATACAACTCTCTTCTTTTACATTTCAGGTGTCTAGTATGTTGTCCCAGCTAAAATAAAACTCTTCCTTTAAATTGCAGGTGTCCAATATTTTGTCCCAGAAATGGAAAAGCTGAGTAGTTCAGAAAATTGGTACCAGGAGTGAAGCTGTTGTGATTGTATCTGATCTTGTGGTTCAGAACCTTTGGAAACAGTTTTTGCAGGAGGAACTGAGACAGGTTTGGAGAGGCAGACTAGAGAAGCCCTACAATGATGCAAGCAAAGCCTGATGGGTGATTCTGGTTGGAGTTCAGAAGAACAAAATGCTGATAGGAATGCAGACACTAAAGGTCACGTTCAGAAGGTTTCAGTTGAGAATAAGGACCCCATTGGCAATTGGACACTTCTGCAATGTGTGCTATACTGTAGCAGAAATTTATATATTTTTTTTTCTCAAGCCTGAAACTTTACAGGAGACTTAAATAAAGGGCAGCAGAGTAATTAATCTGGCAGAGGAAATTTCAAGGAAGCCAAAAGTTCAGACGGTGGCATGGGTACTATTGACGGCTTTTAGCCTGATCTGCAGTGACAATCAGGAGCAAATGGAAGAGCTGAATGATTTGAAAAGTTTGCAATTTTCCCAAAAGGATGTCTGCAAATCTGGGGCAAAAGAGAGCATAGTTTCTGAAATCTACCTAGCATTAGAAAGAAACCAAATAGAGAAATAGGCAGACCCACACCTGTATGCCTGCCACCATTATAATGCTTGCTTCCTGAGGGCAGCCAATGCAGGCTGCAAGAAACAGCCAGACACCCCTCCCCACACACACACACACACACACACACATGCCTGCCACCACTGGGACACTTGCTTCCCCCAAGTAACCAGCACAGGCAGGGAGAGACAGCCAGATACACCCCTATGCCCCTGCAGGAAGCTATTGGAGACACTAGTTTCCCATGGGCAGCCAGTGCAGGCCAGAGAAATCAGACAAATACATCCGTGTGCACCTGCCACCATTGGGTGAGTCCTGCTGTAGCCATCACACCAAGAGAAGAAGAAGCCCTCTACCATACACCCACAGCCATAGGAGAAGCCTTAATGCACCCATGCAGATCTGGAGAAGCCCACCCCATACCCCACTGCCTCCCCATGAAACAGAGTTTGGAGAAACCATGTGCCTGGCCCATTGCCCTACATCACAGAGGGGCAGCCAACATAGGAAGTGCCTGGGACCCCACAACTGGCTTGTCAGGAGGAACTCAGGAAAATGTCAAAATGAAGGACCTCCAGCCCACACGAACAAGTCTGAGAGATATAGAGACATGGAAGAAAATGGAAGTCACACACCTGAAACCTCTGAGAGGATAGCAACTGAAATAAAGAAACAACTTCATGAGGCTATAAAATTAATCAGATCAGAAATAATATCTAAGGTAAAATAACAGATCACAAACATAATGAAAGAATTGCTGAGCATATCTAAGGAAGACCTAAATGAAAAAGAGGGCCATGGGAAGATGATGGAGACCTTGAATGAACAACATGGGAAGGAATTACTATGACTGAGACAGATTCAAAGAGATATCCAGGAAATTAAAAACAATGAACTTTCAGACCTTGAAGACAGGATTGCACCTAGCAATCATGAAAGGAAAGCTCTCTTGAAAATAATAAAGAACCAGGAAACAGCAATTCAATGACTGCAATACGACACAAAGAAAAGTAATTTAAGACATAGGTGTCAGCAAAAAAGCAAGGGTCAACACAAATGACATAAAAAGACTATTTACAGAAGTCAATAGCAGAAAACTCCCCAAGTGTAGGAGTGGGACCTGACATGCAGATGGGCAGGGCATGTGGAACTGCAGCTAGCCACGACCAGGGTGGGTCTGCACCCAACACATAGTGACTGGGATCCCAGACGTTCAGCACAGGAAAAGGATATTAAAGACTATTGGAGAGGGAAAGCAGATCACCTATAAAGGAGGACCCATCAGAATCACGGCAGACTTCTCAGTGTAAACCACCAAGTCAGGAAGAGCTTGGAGTGAGGTGTTTCAAGTCCTGAAGGAGAACAGCTTCCAATGCAGATTAATGTGCCCTGCAAAGCTATCTTTCAGAATTGATGGAAAAATAAGACGCTTCCATGATAAAGAACAACTGACGGAATTCATGACCACCAAACCAACCTTACAAAGAGTGCTGAAGGATATTCTAGAGAAAGGTAAAAATGACCCTGGTTCCAGGAGCAGCAGCTGAGGAGGACCACCAAACAGGACAGGCAACTGAACCCAAGGGAAGAGTGGGGGGCCAACAGCAGGAGGATAGCACTGCAGAGACAAGCTAATGCATGCCAGTCGTGACTGTCAATGTGGATGGCCTTGGTTCACCAATAAAACAGAAACAGTGGGAGTGGGTCAAGAGGCAAGATCCATCAGTGTGCTGCACGCAAGAAACACAATCTACTCAAAGGGAGATTCATGGACTGTGAGTCAAGGGAAGGAAAATGGTGTTCCATGCAGTGGGAAACCAAAGGAAAGCAGGCGTAGCTTGCCCATCGACTGCAGAATGGATAAGAAAGATATGACATTTTTATATAATGGAAAGCTACACAGCTAAAAAGAAGGACAATCTTGAGGCTCTTGTAGGTAAATGGATGCAACTTGAGATCATGGTCATGGGTGAAATGATTCAGACTCATATAGGTGAACATCGTGACATCTCCCTAGCTTAAAATACTGAAAGAGTTAGTGGAATCCAACATGTACAATACATATTGTGAAAATGATAGGGGAGGAAATGTCTAAAAAGGGAAGGTGGTGACTATTGTTGATTTCCTATTGCTTTGTTTTGAAGTCCTGGGTCATTTTCATTGTTTTGTTAGGCTTGGTTTTATTCTGTCTTGTTTTGCTTGATTTTATTATATCTGATGGTAAGGACAACTATTTTGAAGAAAATAAGAAGCATTTTGGTAGCCATTGCTGATTTCCTAGTGTCTCTTTTGTAAAGTCCCGTGTTGTTTTCACTGTTCTGTTCTGGTTGGCTTTATTCTGTTGTATTGTTTGGTTTTATTCTCTTTAAAATAAAATTTTAAAAATTAAAAAGAAAAAGGAAAAAGCCAAATACTTTGTACAGGGATAAGAAGGAAGATGCCTTGAAGACATTTCAAAAATCATCGGGATCCCACCCATCATAGGGTTAAGAGTACAAAACAACAAATATTTCATTTTGAGAAAAGAATACCTAGGATGCCTGTCTTGGTTGCTTTTTTCTCATTGCTGGAACAAAATGTCCAACACCAAAAATGAAGGAAGGAAAGGTTTATTTAGTTCACCATTTGTGGAGGTTTCAGTCCATAATCAGTTGGCTCCAAGGTAGGGTGGCATGGTATTGGGGCAACACTTCAAGGCAGCAGCCAGAACAAAAGGGAGGAGAACAAGCCTCTTCTCTTCCCTTATATTATAAGCAGGCTACCTCCCATGCAGGGCGGGTATAGTGTTCCCATCACCTCTGTGCCCTCTTCTTACACTGACTGAGACTATTTACAAAGTGAGGATCCTGGCTCCCTGCTGAGTCTCTTAGCTAAATTTCTAAACTTCTCAAGTTGACACAGTGTATCACTCATAACAATCCATCCCTTGGCAACTTGGCAACCAGACACATTTCTTTAAACTTGTTTCCAGATATAAGACATGCTTATTCATATCTTTTCACAACTTCAACATTATAGCACAGGTTTAGCAAGCCTTAAGAACCAGTATTAAGTCCATGAATGTCATATTACATTAGAACCACAGCATCCCACCCCTGGCCCCCAAATACTCATGCACACCCCTTTATGCAAAAGGCATTTAGTCCATCTGCAAGATTTGCAGATGTCCTAACAGTTTCAGCATTGCTGAATAGTCTAAATCCAAGTCTCCTCTAAGATGTAAGGCAAACGGTAGCTTCAATCCCTTGTACAAATGAAAACAAAGTTAAACAATTCCAACATTCAGTGGCACAAGATAAACATCACCATTCCAAAGGTTATAAACGGGGATACAAAGGAATGGGACTAAAGCAAGTCCAAACTCCAGCGGGGCGCATATTAAGTCCTGGAGTTTCATGCCCAGCATCTGAAGCAATCTGGTTGTGAGCTCCAAAAGGCTTGAGTGACTCCATCCCCAGAGCATTTGTCGTAGTTGTAGCTCCCACAACTTCTCTCTTGGACTGGCTTTGCTCCCTTCTTGCAAGTTTCCTTAAATGACCTATGCTCCTGGCTTTTCCAAACTGCTGGGGTCTCCACTGCACCTCCAACTTCTCACTCATAGTTTCACGTATTGTTCTCTCAGGGACACACTGTCTGGCCTCCCAGGCCTTCTGAAATCAGGGCGGAAGCCTTTTAAATCTCAAAACTCTTACATTCTGTGTGCACATAAAATCAGCGCCACATGGATGATGCCGAGGTCTGCTGCCAGCTGGAGCAGTAGCCAGGCTTTCATCTCTCTTGGCTGTAGGAGATGAATGCCTGGATCACTGAACACTCTGAATCCAATTCTGAGGAACAAATTTTCTATGCTGCACCATTCCAGAACATGGTGCAGCTGCCAACATTCTGGAACATAGTCCTCTGTGGCTTTCACCTCAAAGCAAAGTCTCACTTTTGCAGTTGTGAGGCTGAAAAGGATTGAGACTTGCTGCTTTTTGTGATGCCTTCAGGCCATCTTTTCTATTCTCCTATTTCTTCTCAACAATCGAGAGTTCCTCAGCTCTATCTTTACACTCCACAGCTTTACTGGAGCTTCCTTTCTGGCCAAACTCACAATGTTTTAAATCATCCTGCTAGGTTCTTTGCTCTTAATTTGCAAAATAAATCTAGCTAAAAACCACCACATGCCACAGCCTCAACATTCAACTGTCCTGAAATTTCTTCTGCCAGATTAGTTAGTCCACCATCCTTAATCTTAGTCTCAGGCAAAGTCTCTGGACACAAGTAAAATGCAGACAAACTTTTTGCCAAGTCATAACACACATCTTTGGAGTCCAACAACCCATGCAGTCCTTCTTTCCAGTAGAAACCTCCCAAGCCTGGTCTTTACTGGCAGGATTTCTATCAGCCTTCTGGTCCTCTGACCTCTGACCAGAATTTACCATACAAAACAGCCTAAGGCATTCCAGTGCTACTCTTTCAGGCAATATCTCAGAACCTTTCCAAACTCTTCCCACAAGCCATTCCCAAAGGCTTTTGAAAGACATGGTCAGGTATAGTCACATCAATGATCCCACTTCTCTGGTACCAAATTCTGTCTTGGTTATTTTCTTTCATTGCTGGGACAAAATACTGGACACACAAAATGAAGGAAGGAAAGGTTTATTTAGCTCACTGTTTGTGGCGATTTCAGTCCATAATCAGTTGGCTCCAAGGCAGTGTGGCATGGCACTGGGGCAACACTTCAAGGGAGCAGCCAGAACAAAAGGGGGAAAAGAAGTATCTTTAACTCCCTTATATTATAAGCAGGCTACCTCCCACCCAGGGTGGGTGTGGCACTCAAACCACCTCTGGGCCCTCCTCTTGCACTGGCTGAGGCTATTTACAAAGTAAGGATCCTGGCTCCCTGCTGACTCTCGTAGTTGAATTTCTAAATGTCTCAAATTGACACAGTGTATCAACCTTAACAATGCCTGTGCTTTCAGGGCTGTCTAAGGACAGCCCCTGAGTTCAGTCATCAAGGCACTCAGATACCACTACAGCTATATACTGCTCAATTTGACAGTTAGCCACATCATCCACATGGTGCTGGCTTTTCAGGAAGGCAGAATGCAAGAGTTTTGGGAAAACTGAAGCTGCCACCCTGATTTCAGAAGAAGGTCTAGGAGGCCAGGCAAAGATGTAAGCCACATCACAGGCCTTGGTAGAAGATTATGAGAGGGCAATGTAGGGAGCTAGGAGAGTGAAGCTGAAGGTGCAGAAGAGAACCCAGGAAGTTGGGGAGGAACATGGAACATCTGCTGAAGACATCCACAGGCAGCAGAACCGGCCGAAGAGAGAGGCCTTATGGCCTATAATCAGCAAGACCATAGAGGCATGACTGTACAAGCCCTTTAGACCTCGCATGTCACTGCAACCTACCCTGGGTGCTGAACATGCAACCATAGTATTTAACGTTTGCCTTGCTAGGTTTTAGTTTTGCTGCAGTCTGATGTCTTTCTATCCCCCTTTTTCTCTCTTTTGGAGTTGGAATGTTTAACTTGTGCCATTTTATGCTATAAGTGCTTAACTTCCTTTTGATTTTTACAAGGGCTTGCAGGTAAGAGTCTGCATTGAGTCACAGCGGAAACTTGAGAGTTGGACTTTTCAGCAACACTGGAACTGTTAAGACTGGCAACTCCTAGACATGGACTAAGTGCATGTTGCATACTGATATGGACCTGAGCCTTTTGGGGATTAGGGGCTGAATGTTATAACTGGGTCTAACATGTCCCCAAAAGTCTCATGTTCAGAGGTAGGACTTGGTCAGAAGGGGCAGGTCACTGGATAAACGACTTGGAAAGGTATATTTTTATCCCTAGTTCCTCCCTTCTCTCTCTGCTTCCTGGTTGCCATCAGATAAACAACTTCTTCCTCCAGGCCCTTCTACCTCACCATTTTTGCCTTGTAGCCAGACAACCATGGGCTGAATCCACTGAAACCATGAGCTAACATAAACCTCCTCTTTTACATTTTGGGTTCAGATATTTTGTCCCAGCAACAAGAAAAGTGGCTTCAGAAGCTTTTAAACCTCCTAAAGAAGGCTTATTTATGGGCAGGTGCACACTGGACACTACCACTCTCAGGAGCTGGCCTTTTAACAGGACAGAAACTCACTGAGTAGACGGACCCGAGAAGACTTGGTGCCACCCTCTCCTCAGCATTCTGGGCTTACTCCCTTCTCCTTTCTGCTCCTCCTATATTTGTTTTTTGATTGACATAAATACTTGCACATATTTATGAGGTGCAGTGTGATATTTTAATGCATGTTTATATTGGGTAGTGATCGACTCAGGGTAATTAGCATATCACTTAAAATTTTCCCCAACTTACAAACAAGTTCCATTCTGGGAGAAGGCTCCAAAGTTGTAAGCCCAACTAAGTGACTCTTACACACCTTTGACAAAAATATGAAATGTAATACATCCTGGATTCTGATTTAGCACTGTACTGCTGTATACCATCACATTGTACAGTAAGCACACAGCAGCATAACTGTGACAATGTACAGCAGACACATGAGCCACTTCCACAATTTGTTCATGTCCATAAATGCTTTTAATATGAGGTCTGTTCATATCTGTGAAAGTTATTAACTCGAATGTTCATAAGTCAGTTACTGTACATTAAAAATTCTCATTTATAGCTCTTCTGAAATATGTACTGCATTGGTGCTAATTACATTTACCCTGCTGTGACAAAGCACACCAGAAATCATTCCTCTTATCACTGCACAACACTGCACTTGCTGACTGACATTTTCCCTCTCCCTACTCTTCCAGCCCTAGTAATCGTTCTATTCTCAGCTTCAAGGCTATCAACATGTTTAGATTACACATGTGAGTGCAGTCATATGATGCTGTCTTTCTGTGCATGTCTAACTTCAGATAACATATTCCTCAAGCTCCCAGATCTATCCATGTTGTCACAAATGAAAAGATTCCCTTTTTAATGGCCAAATAATATCTTATCATGTGCATATATATAAAATAGTTCTTTACCCATTCATCCTCTGATGGATACTAGGTTGATCACGCTGTCTTTGACTCTGTTGAGTCCAGCAGTCACATTGTACTGTCTTCCACCCAAGTCTGCAACTCACTATTGTTCTCTACACTGCTCCCTGTTGTGGTTAGGTCTTTGGTCCCGATCATCTTGTCCAGAGAAAACCTGCCTCCGTGACAGTCTCCTCCAGCACTCTGCTCTTCTCTCCCCATAGTCTGCATGGTTTTTGTTATATTCTCAGTGTCCACCTTTCTTACACGTTCCTGCTGCTTTATTCAGCCCTCCAACACCAACACCCGAAGTGCCAAACACCTAGATGTTTAATTAATATTTGTTAGATGACAGCACTTTTGGTTCTCAAGGGTGGGCATGTCACAAGTGTACGTCAGTGGTACCAGTTGACAATGGAGATGGGAAGGGAGTTTGTTCAGGTGACAAATCTGGAAATGGGCTCTGAAGAGGTGATCAGAAAGAGTTAAAACGTCTCTTGCTTTGAAGATGACTTGCTTTGAGAGAGAAAACACTTAAAATCTTCACTAAGAGGAAAAAATGAATTGCCTAAGCTGGCTCTAGTACACATGACCATAAGCCAAACTGCTCAGGAAGCTGAGGAAGGAGGATTAAAAGTTCAGGCCAGCCTAAGCAACTTAGCGAGAACTTGTCTCAAAATAAAACTTAAAACTGGCTGCAGGTGCAGCTCAGTGGTAGAGTACTTGGCTAGCATGTGTAAGGCCCTGTGTTCCAATCCCCAAACCTGCAAAATATGTGAATGTAGAAGAGCCCTGACACTTAAGGCACTAGGACAGGACTCCTGCGGAGAAACAGGCTGGAAAAGAAGTAACATCCTCTCCATAATGCTGCTTCCCTTCAACAAAATGGTTGACTCAAGAATAGGATGTCAGAAAAATTGGTCACAGTCTAGTAGACTACGAGGGTGAAGATGCCAAATAAAAAATGGACGGGGTCGCTCTCCAGGAAACATTTTTCCTGCTGCCTCCTGCCGTCACTCATTGGAACCAAGACAGAAGGCCCAGATTTGAAGCAAGGCTTTGAAAAACAATGTGACAGTGAAAAGAGCTCCTTCCAAACTATCCTGTTTTCTCATACAATTCAACACATTTTTAAATGGAAATAGCCCTAACAACCCAACCTATGCATCTAAGAAATCCTGGGACTCACACTTCCCACAGTCGATAGACGAGCACCCTGAAGTAGACCTCCCCGCGGATGCTGCGGGAGGCATCACAGCAGTGACAAGGCAGCTGCTCAGCCACTTGAGCCCCTTCCTTCATCACCATCATTGACGGAGAACTGTCCTGAGTGAATCCCGATGCTGATAAAGGCAGTGATCCCGCTCAGAGATTTTGCATGAGCTTCCAAATGCTGTCTACCAGCTCCCATTTTGTTTAAAATCAGTATTATTAATCAACCAATACCACTAACCAACCAACTAGTTGCATTACGGTGAAGCAGGGCATTCCTTGTAGCCCACACTCACATACCGCATGGGCAGACACCACAGCTCTGACGAACAGCACTTAGAGAAATGTCCACCATGGTGTCCAGTACACACTGCTGTTTCTGCCAACTCCGAGAGATACAACCTGGAAAGATGACTCGACAAGCGTCCCCTAAAGAGTCAGGAGGTCTGAACAGCTCCATGGTCCAGGCGACAGCCTTGGTACCAGCTAAAACTGACCACATAGTTATAGAAGACACTCATAAATTCTTTCCCTAAATGTCACGACAGCTGAGTCCTTTGTTAAATTTTTATTTTACTTATTTTTTATGTATTCCATTGTTACTTATTGCTATGGTCTAGGTGAAATCCGAGTGTCTTCCCACAGGAACTAAGGTCCCCATGTCAAGGTTTAGTGCCTAGGATGGTGCAACCAGGAAGTGCTGCGGGCCTTTAAGGGACGAGGCCTAGGAGGAGGTAGCTCTCTATTACCTACTTAGGAAACCAGTTTATTTTCTGTCCACGTATCATCTAAACATATCAGCTGATTTTTTTTCTTTTTTTACTTTTTGCTACTGGGGATTAAATTCAGGACTCTGAGCACATGAGATAAGTGCTCTACACTGAACTACAGCCCAGCTCTGAGCTGATTCTTTAAACTAACTCTGACTCTCTGTATATTCATACAACCATCCATCCACCTTCCTACCTCCCTAATATTCTGTTTTTCTAGAAAGTCCCAACAGATTCACCACATTTCAGATGTCTATACACACAGTCGCACTTGCTTTGATGATGTAGAGGCGAGTGTTCTACATTATTAGGGTATATAGACTATCATACGATAATTTTGAAATCTCAGTGCATTCCCTGCCCACGGAGACTGGAGAGCTGCTCCTGCTGGCTGCTGCCATGTCTAGCATCACCAAAGCCAACTGCTAACAACTAGCCCTTCATCCCCCACTGCCTCTTCCACTTTCAGTCAAAAAGGTGACCTTCGAGCCAAGCAGCCATATCATGCCTTTATATTTTCCTAGACAATGTTTTGACCTCTAATTTCTGGTTTTAATGCCTTTAATTTTCATCACAGGCATCAAAACCAGCATCACTTAGAAAGCTGCTTTGTGTGACAGAAATCCAGACTGAATGGCATCATGGCCTGGAAAATGGGTGGGTGGTGCACGTAACTGTGAAGACATGCAAATGCATTCATTCCTCAAAAAAAGATGAGAAATTTCATTCAGTTTAGACAAATTTAAATAGAAGCAACTGAAATATATTTTTTTTTCTAA
Source organism: Dasyprocta punctata (assembly GCA_004363535.1). Lineage (NCBI taxonomy): Eukaryota > Metazoa > Chordata > Mammalia > Rodentia > Dasyproctidae > Dasyprocta > Dasyprocta punctata. The sequence continues at coordinate 27,682 of RJWM01001564.1, forward strand.
AAAGAATTGCTGTGTAACAGCAAAAATGCCTTTATTATCCCAAATTAGCTGCAAAAAAATCCCTCCAGAGACTTGACAGGAGGTAAAAAAGAGATTTCTTACAGCATCGCAGTAAAGAAAACTCCAGGATAAGAATATTCATACAATGCGATTCTGTTTCATAACACATTTACACAGCTTTTTAATACCCAGCAGTTACAGCAAAGGATAAGAAGGGAAAATTGCTACCAGAAGAGAGAATGAATGAGTGGAGAAAATTCACATAAACATTTTTAAACATAAAAAAAAAATCCTACCTAAAGTCTCTTAGGAAGCCTAGACAATCAAGATCCCCATCAGGTAAGGGCAATAGGATAAAATTCACTTCTAGGCATATGACACACTACATGGCTCAGCCTCGCTTTAGACTTTGGAATTAAAATGAACAATAAATGGTCCCATGTTCAGATATCTCAGAAACTAGAAAACATTCTCCTTTTTTCTTTCTCCCCTCCCTGCCCTGTAGTTGTGTAGCTTTTATAGCATCTACTACTTTACCCAGAAAACCAAGCAATTTGAAAAGACACAGCAGGCATAAATTATGTCTATACAACTGGACTCCTACATCATCATAAAGATCGATCCCACACTTGGGACTTGATATGAGCCCATGTGATTCACCAAAAAGTTGCAGGGTCAAAGTCAGACACCCTCATGTAGGCCTGTAATCCCAACTATTTGGAAAGCTGAGGCAAGATTACAAGTTCAAGGCCAGTCTGGGCACTACTGAGATTTCACTGCAGAAAAAATAATCATTGTCAGATCCATAGAAGATACTCTATTGGAGTATGGACTGCTCCGTGGAGATTAAATACGGCACAAAGGAAGTCTACTCCATCTGTTGACTTCAGGAGCTTACATTCTGGCAGAGGAATCAGATGTGCTCAGAAACAACAGTGAGAAGCAAAGAGATGAGCAAAGTGGAAGAGGAACTCAGAACAGTTAGCATCACGTTGGGAACTAAGGGATGCTCCCCTGACAACCAGGTATGGCCAGCTAGCACTGACCAAGGTTCTCCTATGTAACCTGGTCGGCTGGTGTCTGTGGTAGGACTTAAAAAAGGAAGTGAATTTTAGTAAGTAAAAGATGCTGTCCAGGCAAAAGAACAAATCAGTCTGTAGGCAGGGGCAGAGAATGGGGCAGATGAGACGGTGTGAAAGATCCAGCTCTTACGCCTCATCCTGTGTAGCCTTGTGCTACAGCTCCTTTGTGCCTCAGTGAACTGCGGAAGCTGACAGCCACATCACTGCTGAGCTGATGAAGTGTTCACAGACTGCCTCAAACTTAGCACTCTACAGTTTTTGTTGTGATGGTTGTTTTTCAGTACTAAGGATTTTTCAGGGCCTTTACACTTAGCTACATCCCCAGAACCCCTTATATTTGCAGGTGGTTTAACGAATTCATTCATACTACACTTTACTTTTGCAGCACTTGCCCCAAACCCTGAATGAAATGTGCACTCTTACTACAAACCGTTTCCAAGATTGAATAAAGCTAGATCTCAACTAGCCTACAAATATGTGTTCATTATTTAAAAAAAAAAAAAAAAAAAGTAAGACCTGAAGACTCCTAGAATACCACTGGCCCAAATCCTTTCAAAAAACACAAAAACCAAAAAAAAAATTATTTTTTTTTAACGCTGGGCTGACTTAACAACAAAAACCATACCTCATCCCTTGCGTAGGTGAACCCACTGACCTTCCTCCGGAAGCTGCCTTAAGCAGTCCAAGAGGCACTTTCGCCCTCATGGGCGCGGCAGTGGCGGACTTCCGGTCTAGTCTACCAAGTCAGCGTGCTCCAACTTTCTCCACGGCCAAGTCGAAGAGCGCACTACATTGCACAAATATGGAGTGCTGTGATTGAAGGTCTTCCTCATAAACATTCAGAAGGCCTCCACCTCCTTCAGACAAGAAATGAAGGGATTATAAACCTGCTCTGGTGCAGAAAGGGAAAGGCAGGAGCAGCTTCGCAGAATCAGGAGACGAAACGCTCTAAAGACAGAATTGATGGAGCCAGAGAGAGAGCAGTGAGTTCCAGGGAGCATGCGCAAAGCAACCAAGGCAGCCTCAGCTTGAGACACCGGGAAACAGGGCTCCTGGTAGACTTGCAGCGTTCAGAACCTAGAGGTGTCAAGACCTGGAAGGGTCGCATTTACCAAACAGTACAGCCAAACCAGGGGAGAAAAGGGGAGGGGTAACTCTGGAGAAGAAAATGAGAAAATAATTGAAAGTATAAGAAAGAGTAAATTGCATACTTGAATACACAAATAGAAAAATACCCCCAGGCCAAAAGAAATCCAGAACTTCACCCTAAACATCTGAGCGCTGCAGAAGAACTATATATTCCAGCACGTAGAACCCCCTCGGTAAAAATGCTCTATCGCTACTTCCCCTAAGTCAAATTCCACCAACTCACAAACACCATTCCAGTACATAGAGTTCAACGTTAGGTTTCTATGCCTCACCGTAAAGCTAAAGAATCACCAACATGCAATAGCCGCCGTTGTGAAAGAAAAGACCAAGATAAATGAGGAAATAGTAAAGAGTATTCAGAAATAATTTGAAATGCTCCAATTTATAGACTCATTAGGAAGGTTAGTGCTTCCACAAACCAAGAACAGAATTCTTAAAGGGAGGGAAAAGAGTGGGAATTTTAGAAATAATAAAGCATGATCAATTAATAAAAGAACTGAAAGATAAATTAGAAAACCCTCCCGAAAATGAGATTTAAAAGAAAAACAAAGTTTAAGTAAAAGATAATATGCATAGAGTATCAGTCCAAAAGGCCTAAGACTCAACTGACAGGGATTCCAAGAGGCAAAAGCAGAGAAGAGAAATTTATCCACAAAATGCATTCAAGAGAATAGCCCAAAGGACAAAAGACAACTGTCTCCGGGTTTAAAGTGCTCCTCATGACTGAGGAGGGAAAGTACTCACACCTGTGCACACTGCTGTGCACTTTCAAAGAAACTCTAAATTCCTCCATCAATAAAAAGGCCCGTTGTAAAATAAAAAGCATCAAGGTGAATTTTTCAGATAATAGTGGATGCCTGAGACAGAATAACACCTTCAAAACCCTCACAGAGAAAATTACTTGCAACCTGGATTTCTGTTCACACCAATCAAATGTACAATCAAAGCACAGCTATCTTGAGAAACAAGAAGAACTTGTAATGTTTCTTCTTACTCATTATATCAGGCAGTCATCAGAGGAAGTTCTAGGACCCAAAGAATAAACCAAAAGCTACGAAGACTCAGAATTAAGGAAGCAATGAGACCACATGAAAGAAGCCGTAAAGAAAAGTCCTGGAGTTTAGAGTGAATAGCTGATGAGATCAATTGGGAAACAGAGGTAAAACATGAGACTGTGATGAAGACAAAAAGGAAGACAAAAGGAAAGTCAATTCAACACCTCAGGAAAAACAAAAAGAACGACAAGGAAGGACTTTTTCGCATTCTGCAATACGTATTACATATTCACAATATGTATTTACATAGTCACAATAATGAAACTACGTATTATTGTTCACTTAGGTACTCGAGCAGCAGAGACTGCATAGATGCAAAATTGATGGTTAGAGAGCAAAATAAAGAATGTTATTTATATTGATATTGTAAAAGGAAGAGATGAAAAAAGTGAAGAGGTAGGAGGGAAGAAAGAATTCTGAAGGGTAGGATGGACTAAAACAGGGTCAGCCTGTATAATCAGGACCCAGTGCTCATTTCAGAGGGCCTGTGCTTAGTTCAGTGGCCTTTGGTCACCGTCTTGAAATTCATATTATTTTTGAACATTTTTATCTTTTGTTGGCCCTGGTTCTGGAGCTGAGTGCAAAGTTAACCTGCTGTCAGTGATTAATACAACAAGAAATAAAGGTCTGCTTCTTAAAGTTAGAAAACAATCACCAGCGAAGGTATTCAAAGTGTGGTCTGACCATGCAAAGATATCAGAAGACATCACGATAGCAATGTGAAGGCCAATTGCATCCTCATCTCACCATCAGAATGCAGAGATAAGGGTGCTAACACAGTAGGGATGGATAATAACTAAAACCGAACCAAGTAAAAGAGATCAAAGCAGTCCCTGAGGAGTGAGGTTAGGAAAGGGGAAGGATGAGGCCAGGAACATTGCATCTTATCTGAGGTCTTAATATGCTTTGCTTTATTTTTTTAACCTTGTTTAAAAGTTCATTTAGTTTTCTAAAATTAATTTTTAAAGTATAGCAAAAATTCCAATACAGCAAGGGTATAGTCTATAAACATATTTTATAAAATAATTCTATACAGCAAATGATTGTATTTACAGATTTTCTAACTTAATAGAAATGTTACATGATTGATATTTTAAAACAGAAAGTGACGAGCACAGAACATGTGTGACATAGTTTCTGCCCTCTAGACATTCACTCATTTTATAAATCATGTTGTCTCTGCCAAGGTCAAGGCTAAATGAAAAGAGAAAAAATTACTAAACCTGTGTATCTTGCAGTGGTCATGCTTGCTTGAAAGAGCTATTTGTCCAAATTTTGTTTTTTAAAAACTCAGCATTTGCAGGCTCAAGTACAATTGTTCAGTTCCCCGTTCTTATTTTGACCAATCTGGTAGACCAAGCTCGTAGCCTTCGAAAAGTGAGGGCTGCATGTTTACTAGAATTCTAAGTGAAAATAGGAGCAGTGGGAGTTTTGAGGAAACCAGCAGGGAGTTGACCCGTGGGCTTTTCCCCTTGCCTGATACATAGACATGTGTATACATCATTTTCAGCAAGACCGAATGAATGATCTTCAGCAACTAGTTACAACTGCCAGTTTGTTGAGGCAGGTACATCTCTTATGCCCGGATAAGAGCAAGGTGGAAGATAGGATCTGGTGGTGCTCCTAACATCTGTCGTGAGCAGAACCTAGATTGGGAATGCACAGTCATTCAGTCGTGGCACTCTTGCCTTCTGGGAAAGAGGAATTGAGGAAATACTTACACTCCTACTACACGATACAATAATTACTGAATTTAACCAAGCTTTAAGAGCTCTACAAGCTCCAGCAAATCCTCCTCAGGAAGAGTTTTTTTAAAAAGGAACAAGAAAATTCTAGAACGAGAACCATAGACCATTAACTGTATAAACCAAAACTTCTCGTTTTCCAGATGTTGGACTCGTCTTACTGCCAACATGATCACCTCCCTAATGTGAAGAATTATCATGACCAATCACATGGTAATCTTCCAGTGTTATTTAACCTATCTGAGCTCTTTCTTAAACAATGATCTAGTGGTAGGACACTGAGAAGATCTACACATGGGCTGTTCCTACTGCAAGAGGGGAACGAAGAAGTCAAAGTACTAAAGCAAGTATTCTGCTCAACTCTGATGGCCTTGGAAGGTGTGAAGCCCAACCACATACCTCAGTGTAAGGGGCATTTTTAGAGGAGATAGTTTGAGGCAGAGCAAAGCCCAGGGTGAGAGATTGTCTGGTAGTCCCTGAAGAAGACAGTCCTGTTACGCCTAAAGGATGGTGTCTCCTGTGGAAAGGTAAGAGGCGTGTCCTCTCGGGCAGCATATGAGGAAGAGACATCTCCTAACCTAAACGATGGACCCCCGCAGCCACACCATGCCGCCTGACTGCACGCGCCCACAGCACAGGGAGGGCGGTGACAACAGTGCAGTAGGAAAGGAAGTTAGCAAGCACTCATTTCTCACCTGGAGTCCTAAGAAGGCACAGTTATTTCTAAGGTTGGGGGGAAGGGCCACCGAAGCAGCAGCAACGGCAAGAACCAGCATACAGAAAGATGTGTGCTGTGGTTTGGATGGAGGCCCCTCAGAGGTCCGTACAGAAAAGCTTGATTCTCAGAGTGGTGGCCCTGGGAGCTACTAAGGACCTTTAAGAGGTGGGGGTCCAGTGGAAGGTGCTTAGACAAGTGGGGCATGAATTTAAAAGAGCCTGCAGGACCGTAGTCTGGGTCTCTGTCTCCACCTCCCTTTTCCTCCCCGCCCCACCCCCGTTTCTCTCCTTCCCTCCCGGCTTGAGATGCGAGCACTTGCTTGTCCTTCTGTGACGAGCTGCCCTCCCCAGAGGCCTAAACCAATAATGATGGTTATTCAGAACGATGAACTATATAAACCTTTTTGTGCGTAAGTAGCCTGTCTGAGGTATTTCCTTGCAGCAATGGAAAGCTGACTAATAGAACATGGGGGCAGGACAAAGGGATGGTGGGCGGCTGGTCGTCAAAGGTGGCAGTGCACGTGATGGATTCAGCTGGAAGCCTCTAGAAGGAAAGCGTGAGACATCAGAGAATAGGAGCAAAGGAGCAAGGTAGGAACTTGGCTTTCTCAGTTACCTCCTCTCCAAACTGTGGCAATATTAGTAACTTCTCCCTCTTTTAACTTTTCATTTTTAAGTAATTACATAAGAATGACAAGAATAGTACAAAGAATTCTCAGACATTCTTTATTCAGATTCACAATTTTAACACTTTGCCACATTTGCTTTAACATTCCCTTCCTATATATAACATGTTTTATATTTTTATACATTTTATGTTATATTTTATATAATACACATCATTCTGGCTTTTTCTGACTGCTGTGAGAGTTAGCTGGTCATCTCCTGCTTCTTCACCCCAAAAAGTCCTTATTGCGCGTCTTCCAAAGATAAGAACATTCTCTTCCATTACCATAAACAATTAAAAGTTCAGAAAAATTAACTTCCATGCAATAGAATTATCTAATCTCCCGTCCATAGCTGCCCCAGTAGTGTATTATGTATCTTTTATCTAGAATCATGTGCTGCATTTAGTTGTCAGGTCTCATTCGTCTCCTTTAATCTGGAACAATTCCTCATTTTTGCTGGTCTTTTTGACATTAATACTTTCTAAGGCCAATTGCCTCTCAGTTTGGCTTACACTGGCTCCATGCCTTTTGGGTAGAAATGCTAGGTAAGAGGTGTATTGGCTGTATCACCGCAGGGTCTGAGTGATGTTGGTTTGTCCTGTGATCAATGGTGTCAACTTTAATTGCTCGGTTAGCGTGGGCCTCCCAGGTTCTTTACCTGTGCAGTTAATAAGGAATCTATAGGGGAGACTTTGAAACCGTGTAAAATTCCGCTCCTCTCCAAACTTGCACCTGTTGATTTTTCTGGCCTGAACATGGCTTTATTCAGATGATTACAAAATGAATGATTTTCTGACTATAATTTTTTCTACATTTTTCAGCTATTTTAAGGAAGCCCTTTCTCTTCTTTGTGTGTTTGTCACCGCTGTGGACTCAAGGGTACAGTCTGATCCTGACCTTGCTCAGGTGGACCCTCAAGATTGTCCCTCAGGACCCGCAGGAGTTCCCTAAAGCTTGTCTCTGTGGCCCTTGGAGGCGTCCCCACCATTCTGAGAGCACTTCCACACATTCTGACAGAAGAGGAAGTCTCAGATGCATTTTATACTTTCTAAATCAGCCATTTTTCCAAGGGGTGGTGATTTATGCTGGTGGAACACTGTGTTAGCTTTTGGGCAAAAAATAAATAAATAAAAATAAAAACAAAAAACCCGAGATGGTCAACTTGCAGAGAGAAAACACTTATCTTGTTCCACAGTTTAGGAGGTTCCAGTCAGGTTGGTCCTGCTGCCCCAGGCCTGTGACAGGTACCACGTGGCAGTGGTAGGAAATGCCGACTCCTGCCCAGAGAGCAGGAGAGCAAAGGAGGAAGGCCCTGGATCCCAAGGTCCCCTTCGAGAGGTGCCCGGGCACCTAAAGACTCTACTAGACTTCTGCCCCCTCCCTGTAGCCCCACCATGCAGACAGAGCCTCCAGTACATGGGCCTTCCGGGGACATTCATAATCAAACTGTGTAGCATGTTGTGAGCTGCTTCTTCCTGGGAAAAATTTAAGGTCACTGTAGAGATCCTTTTTTAATTTTCCTCTGAAGCTTGGCTGAAAGTTTCTAACTGGTTATACACTTAGCAAATCCATGGAAAATGTGCTGTATACTGTCCCTATTTTTGTTTTCAAATCAATCTTGTTGATGGTTGTGGTTGAGGCTGCGGTGGTTGCTGTCGTCTCAATCCCAGATGTTGCTCGTAGCGCAAATATTTCAAATCCAGCTGCAACTGGCCACTTCTCTGGCCAGCCACTTAGCCCCCACATTTGTCAGGAAGTGTAGACTAACCCACATAGCCTCTTCCTGTCCTTCTGCCTCCTGCCAAGGACACAGTAATCAAACAGGGGCAGCAGCACCCGTCCTCCGGCCCGCACCCGTGTGACCACGAGGCCCTGACGGCATCTCCTCAGCGCAACAGCTAAGGTTGCTGTTGGAGTCAATGTCCCGCGTCCTCCAAAGAGCTTTCAAACTACTCACAGACTCTTCTCAAACCTTGCAAAGTCAAACCTCAAACACAGCTGCACTGTGTGCTGACACGTGCTTCCATTGGCTAGACTGTCCCGTAAACCCAAATGTCAGTGACATGTTATTTTAGCCAACTACAGTAAAGATAATTTGGAAAAAAGAAACACGATAATGAAAGGCAGCGCCGTGGTCACATGCCAGCCTCAAAGTTGGAAGTGGCAGGATGAGTCCAAAGCTCGCAGTCAGGGGCAGGAATAAAGAAAACATTTATTCTATATGGCAAATCTTTGTGTGCATCATAAAAAATAATTTTTAAAATTCTTCTCCCTGTTCAGTGCAGTAAATGAAACTTCAAGAGGCTTCCAAAAGTTGGAATCCAACTCAACAATAAAGCAATTGCCTTGCCCGCATGAGGACCTAGGTTTCTCTCCCAGTACTGAGGGAAAACAATGCAAGTTGGGTAATGGTAGACACCTATAATTGCAGCTCTGTGGGAGGCTGAGGCAGGAGGATTGCAAATTCAAGCCCATTCTGGATAACATAGCAATTTAGCCAAACCTTGTCTAAAAATAAAAAGGACTGTGAATGTAGCCAGTTCAAAAGCCCTAATTCAATCCCAGTATTGAAAAAAAAAAAAAGTACAGCAAGACTTCTGTAGGAAATAATTTCGATCAAATTCTTTCTGGATACCCCTATATACTAGTTAACTAGAAACTAAACCCAATATATTCAACTTGTTGTAAAATAAGACTTTACTTACATTATACCATGAAAAGACTTTCTACCAGTAGCTTAATAGTTTTTAATCACTGAAGGATGAAATTTTTTTCATATTCTCATGATCCTGTCCTTGTTGTAAAGATTACTAAGCATTTTAGAAATGGGACAAATAATAGAAATCAGTTTTAATGATAACTGTACTAAACTAATCAGGTAACTACTAACTTTGCAATGTAGTTGTAACACTTACTTCCTGGGCAGGGAGTAAACCAGGTGAGAAACTACTCATGGGAGGCCTGCTCTGTGAGACTTTAGGAACCCTTGATAACACTGGCAGCTTAATTTTTATTTTTATTGATATAATTATACATGTGTGTGAGGTACAGCGTGACATCTCCATGCATGCGCAGTGGGCAGTGACCAGATCAGGGTAATTAGCATGTCTGTCACCTCAGATAGTTGTCATTTCTTAGCGTTGGGAATATTCAGAGTCCTCTGTGCTAGTTCTTTTGGAATATGCGGTTAACTGTTGTCAGCCAGAGTCGCCGCCCTGTGCCCTGGGCTGTCAGAAGTCACTCCCCATGTCCAGCAGCCCGTTATCCTCCCTCCACCCTCCCTCACCCTCCCCTTCCTGCCCTACTCCCTGCTGCCCGGAAACCAACTTGTTAATATTGAACACTTTCATGCGACAACCACAGCTAGTGGCCAGGTCACATGCCACCTTCTCCAGTGACTACAGCAAGAAATGACCTTCCCTCTGGACACCCCGCTTCCTGGGCCACGCGTGCGGCACCCACCTCCGCTTTGTGCTAGTGAAGGGCAGTGGGTGCCCTCTCCACTTGCTGGTCTAGGACCACCTCATACCTTTCTTTTCACTCGGCATCCAGACAGCATCTTGCCTCCTAGTGAATAAATATTTAAGTGATAAACCAATGAACTGATTTCTGAGTTAAATCTCTTGGGAAAATAGGCCAAGAAAAGCAGGTGCTAATAACCCCATTAATCATCTCAGTAACTCTTCACCTCAGCTTTCCTCAGGCCCCACAGCACCAGCATCACAGAGCACACAGGGCGCACAGACCCCACCCAACACCGGCACCAGAACACCTCTGAAATGCTTATTAGAGGACGGGACTGAAGCAGGGTGGTCGTTTTATAAACAATCGTCCATCCTGGCCTCGTGCCTGACAGCATGGACACGGCCCTGGGATACACAAGTGGCCGGAGTTGTTGGGGACGGGAACCTGAAGAGACGATTGCGCCTGAAGGGAGGGCATGGGTAAGCTGGGCCTCATTAGGCCCTTACCCTGTCCACTCCACCCCAAAGCTGCTTCTGCTCTGGAGGTGCTAGGCATTTATAAAACTTCTGAGAAAGCAAAGTCAGGGCCAATTTTAGCGTAACTTAAGGTTCTTATTCAGGGAGCAGCTAACTTTTGCTAGCATCAGGCCCTTAACGCTCTGTCCTCTGAGGGTACAAGCATTTTCAAGGTGGAGTCCGGAACTGAATTGCTTCCAGGTCAGCCCGTTATTAACAACTGCTGATTATTTTCTTCCAAGTCCTCGTGAGCAGAAGAGGGAGGCGGGGTGGGCAGTTCTGTTTACCTGCAGAGCAAGAGTTACTGCTTAACCAAGCCGTGCTCAGCATGTTTGATAAGAGACCAGAAAGTAAGAAACATGTTTTTTTTCCTTGAAAGTTAGCAATTAACTTATGAAAAGCATAAAGATGTGCTGGACTAATTCAACAAGGTTCTAGAAGGTGGCAGTCACCTGCTACTCCACTCACGTCAGCAAGTAGTGGCTTTTCACCAGTGAGGAGACCTTACAGAAGTAACTCAGGATGGGCAGCAGATCTGTCTAAGGAAACATGGTCTCGTGGTTGGAACGAATGATGTGTGGAAGCTGAGAGGAGTTGGCAATACTGCTCCCACCATGCTCTGCAAGCCAGAGAAGCCGCCTGCAGTTGTACATTGACAACTCTGCCTGTGCTACTGACAAAGATTCTCGCTGGCTCACTGCTCCTCAGGCCCTGAACCCTTTGCAGTACAGCCCGTCTGCACTCCATGCAGGGCCAGCTTCGGCAGGAACCCTGCTGGGTTTTATTTAGTCCAAAGCCCCAGCCACGGTATCTCCTCACTTTCGCCTGTTGACCAGGCCCTGTACCGACCATGATCCCCACTCCCCCGGGTGGTGTCTGACCACCAGGGCCTGTCTTCAGCAGGAATCCTGCCAGGTTGGTTTAGGTAGGACCCCCGTTTCCGCTTGGTAAATTTTCATCCACTGACCCCGGGCTGCTTCTTGGCCAGCGCCCCGGCTCACCCGCTTACTCCTGCTGCCGTCAGATTGGAACCCCCAGGCCTAAACTAAGGTCTCTTTCCCTCACTTCCGCAGTCTCCAAATAAAATCTTTTTTTGCCACTTTGTTGCTCAGCTCTGGTTTTTCTTTGACACTCCCTGTGCCACAAGTAGAGGTCTCTAGAGAAACTCACAATAATTTGAGCTGAGGGAGGTAGAGACGAAGGAAGTATTCATGCTCAAACTTTCAAATACAGGACCTGTTTGTTCTTCATGGAAGAAATCAGGCAACCCTGCTACAAAGATATTCCCTCTAATGTACCGCTGGTCGGAGGAGTAATAGGGAAAATTCTTTTCATTATTTTCTTAGCTACTTTGGAGGTCTGAACGGTCCGTACTAGGACATTAGGTAACATGATCCCGGAAGAGTGACAGGCAGCGAGTAGATGGTTATGATAACCAGGGCTCTCCGCGGCCTGTGGATCCACGCCCTTGCCGGGCGCACTGTGGAAACTGACAACACAAAGGAGGCAGGCGCTGGCCAGCTGTGCCCCCCGCGCCGCCTGGCACTTGGTGCCCCTTGATTGGCGTGTGCTGTAGGATCCAGGCCTCAGGGAGCTATGAACTGTTTTTGGCAGGAGGCATCGCAATCTGGACTCTGGTTCAGATATCCTTTGCATGTTTTTCTTTTGTCTATGTTTACAATTGTTTTTTAAACTCTGGTATGTTATCAAAGGGGGCTGTGAACTCTTAGAATTTCACCATCATTTTTTTATCCATTTTCTGCATATTTCTGTTCATTTTCTGGAGCTTTGATACACGTCCTCGACCTGCTTTGAGGCCTCTCTGCCACAGCATTTCTGCTCCTGTTGATCTAGGTGGGTTGGTTGCTTGGTTCCACATTTATAAAGGAGAATGACCTCCTAAAGGTAGTTTCACAAGCTTGGTGTGAAGTCTGGGAAAGTCCCCACGCCAACCAGGAAGACAGTGAATGGGCCTCTTTGGATAAAAGTTAGGAGTAAATGAAAATCCCAGCAAAGGGAGAACCAAGATGTCAATTTATCACCTAGCTCTGTCTGTCTGCTTGTGAAGGTCACTAACATCAGCTTCCTCCTCCTCTCCCTGGGAGCCTTCTCTCCCTCCGGCCCTCCTCCGTGTTCTCCGCAGTGTGATCTGAAGACATCTCCATTTATCTTGAAAAATCATCAACCCACCTCTCCTGAGGAGATGCACACACCCCACACCACACACACACTTCGCGTCCAGGCTCAGCGCACCCAGGGTTTCTCCGGCAAACGGCGTGTGAGCGTCCAGCCCGGCATTACCCCTGCTGCCCCTGGGCCGCTGTGCACTTGCTCCCTGCTGCGCCCCACCCCGTCCCCAGACAGATACCATTTGCCTCAGGCCGCTGGTCTAAGTTGATTTCCGGCTCTAAAGCCCGACTTGCATTTTTCTACTGAATGTATCATTCCTGTCTCTCTTTTTTTTTTTTTTTTTTTTTCATTTTTCTGAGTTCTTCAGTTATGTTTTTCACATCTACCCTTTCAGTCAATTGCCTGCTAGTCAGCATCTTTTTTGTGCTTTCTGGGGTACGAATGGGCAAACACACACACACACACACACACACACACACACACACACACCTTTGCTTACAAATGCAACCAGGGCTGTGCAGGTCAACCCAGCCCACAGGGATACCCAGGGTCTCCAGAGAATCACACTGCAATTCTCAAGCTTTGCCCACATCCACCATCCCAGGACCCCAACCTATCCTCAAACTGGTCTCCTCTCAAGAAGTCCCTCAGCAGCAGAGCACTTCCCTTGCATGCATAAGGCCCTGGGGTTTGGCTCCAATACCCCAACAAGGGCAATAAAAATTGCTCAGCCCCTCCCCAGCAGCCCTACAGCCCCTGTGCTTTCCTTCAGCTCTGCCTCTTGCTCCTCCTGAGACCCCGTCTGAGGGCTCAGAATCTCACTGAGCCCCCAGTGCTGCGGGGGCTACACGGGCACTGCCCCACGGGAGCTGCCGCTGGGGAGACACAGCTCCACACCAAGGGGCCACCCCTCCCATGGGGCCCTCAAAGTCCTGGCATCCACCACTGTCCCTGGCAAGAGAAGCTGCTCCACCTGCTGGAAGGGTAAAGAGTTGCTCTGTGCTCCCTGCCAAGGAAAGAGCACGCTTATGCCCACCTTCGCCCTGCCTTCCCGTGGGTGACCCCTGCAGCGCCCTGGAGGAGTGCTATGGTCTCAGCGGGAGGCTCTTCCTGTGGTGGCCACCATCCCTCTATTCAGGACTGAGCTGCAAGTCCACAGAGCAGCTAGTGGTCATTGTGCATGACTGACCCTTAAGTGGGCCTGAATCAGCTTCCCTCCCACCCCGAGTATCCACTCCACCTAGAGATTTTCTTGGTCCTTCAGAGGAGCTCCAGCAGCCCCACCATGCCAGTCAAACCAGCACCTTCTGAATCTTGGGTGAACTATCGCCAGTGCTCACCCCCACACACAATGACCTTTGTTCCCCCTCTGTCTTAGTTACCTTTCACTTGTTGCTGAGACAAACTACCTGACACCCAAAATTAGGGAAGGAAAGGTTTCTTTCTTACAGTTCTCAGGGGTTTCAGTTCATACTTACTTGGCACCAAGGTAGCATGGCATGGCGGGGCCACCATTCATGGTAGCTGCCAAACAGCAAGGCAAACTGGTGAGGGAGAGGAAGACGTGCCTTCCTCTCGCCCTTACACTGTATGCTGGCTCCACCCCGGGCAGGTGCAGCACTCACACCACCCATCCCAGCACCAGACAACAAACCAATCACAATCGCAAGACTCAGCCCTGTCCAGGCCAAGAATACATGAGACTTTTGGGGGACACAGGATCACCCTCCCTAAAACTCATGGCCTTGTCGTCCTGGTACAAAGATGAGAGAAATATCTGGGTCTTCCTCTGTTTTCCTTTCCATCTATTTCAGGTTCCATATCCCTTATCCAAAATGCTTGGAATCAGAAGTGTTTCAGAGTTTGGAATGTCTGCATGTAAATGAGATGCCGTGGGCCTGGGACCCATGGCTAAACATGACATGGGTGTTTCAGGTAGGTTTTATACACATAGCCCAAAGGTAATTTTATACTGCAGCTTTAAAAATATTATGTGTGAAAGTTTCACAGTGCAGAATTTTCTGCTTGTGGTGCCCACTTACATTGCTTTTGGAGGACTTTGGATCTGAGATTTTAGGGATGAAGAATGCTCAGCCTGCGCTGGATTTTAAAATTTGCTCCCAGTGTTTGACACAGTGGTTTTCTAAGGGAAGAACTCATCTGAGAGGTCAGTGAGTGAGACAAGGCAGCATTCTGAGAAGCACAGCACGATCCTGCAGCCACCCCGGGTAGTACCCACTTAGTACATGGCCTCAGCCACTCTTCTTCATCTTTGCGAGGAACGAGACCCACTCCAAAAGAAGCGATCCTCCCTCCGTCCCTGGAGTCTATGCTGGAGCCCTCGGCTGGATAAGAAGGCACCAGGGCATCAGTGGCGAGCACAGGGAGTGGGGCATGGTGTTTCTTAAGGATCAGGAAGTTCCAGGCACTGCCCTCCCTCACATCGGCCAATTCCTGCCCTCATCAACCCCTAGGCACCGACATCCCGAGTGTGCACAGCAGGGGAAGCCCGGGATGACCAGAGAGGGCAGTTTGTCTCAAATCACAAAGCTGATAATGATAGTGCGGCGGAGGAGGCTTGCACTCAAATCTCTCAGTTCCAATCTCCATTCTCTTCTGGCCAACCGACACTTTCCTAGAGACCAAAATGTACAGAGTGGTGGCCCAGGAGAGGGGAATGGACTCAGGGGAGTTTCAGGGATTGTCAAGAGTGTCCAGCAAATGATGACCACCTGTCTTAGTCTGGCCTGCATTTCCATAACAAAATACTGGAGGCCAAGGCTAAGTCCTTCATTTTGAAAAGGAGTTTATTTAACTCACAATTCTGGAGGGTGAAAGTCTAAAGTCAGGCAGCACCATCGAGTCGCCCTCTGACGAGCCTCCACCCCGCAGGCGTGTCACAACACAACGGAGAAGGGGCAAGAAGAGTGGCCACGTGCAGAAGGGATCATCTTGGCAGACAGGAAACGAGAGGGATTCAGAAGTCGGGTTCGCTTTCTGTAACGGCCCACCCTCCTAGAAACTAAAGGGGGTCCCATGGAGACTGTATCAGTCACCTCTGAGGCTGCCCCCTCCCCGGCGACCCTCACCCTAACCACCGGCTTTAAGACAGGGTCACCGTTTCTCGTCATCGCACTGGGGCCAGGCCTCCAAGTCACGAGCAGGTGAGGGGCACGCTCATGCCGGTCTGGACCGTAGCGCTGTCCAGTCGCAGCATCACAGCTTTACTCCAACAAGAGCGGCGGCCTCTTGCTGGACCTAGAAGGAGTTACAGACATCTGCGCCAGGCCTGAAAAGGCTCAGCCCCCAAGCAGGGCAATCTGCCGCTGCTCTCCTGTGAGTCCTAAGCACCTAGTCACATTGCTTTCTCAGCTCACCGAGGGCCAAGAGACGTGCAGAGCCGCTCCACAGTCCTCCCCACAGTCCTCCACGGCCTCACCAGGCGAGGCCGGTCAGGGGCAGTGCCCTGGCACTTGGCAGGGAGAGAGCACAAAGTTAATTTTCAGAACTCTCCTCTTTGATGAGATCTAAATGACGATCTCACTGCTGCCGGCGTTTCTTGCTCTGGCGTGGACACTGGAGCCAGATGCTTGGGCCGCGTCCTAACTCCAGCGATTAGAATCTGACTCTTAGTTTCTGGTCCCAGGTCCAAAAGCCTAAACTAAAATACATTGAGATTCTTCACTAAACAGTTGCTTTGATTAGTTCCATCCTAAAGTTGTTTGTTAGCACTCCTGCTCAAATGCTTTAGTCAGACAGAATAAACCATTGCTTGTCTGACTGCCATAGGAAAGAATATCTGAAGTTACAAAATGTGAGCCCTTATTTTTTTCTGTTTGCAAGTATGTGGCCCACATAATTAAATGACAAATTAACAATTAGTAGCTTTTAACAATGTCCCCTTCTATTTAATAACTTACCATCACATGAACCGAAAATCTCTCCAACTAAATATCAGAAACCTATTGGAAAAACGATACATGCCTCTCAGGGTCCATTTTACTTTTAAAAGATCAGAGTTGGTTCACTTCAGTTTGACAGTGTAATTCTGGTTCCTAGGTGTTAGATGACCAAAAACTTTATACATCTCTATATTTCTAAATTTAAAATGAACTCAGTCTCCCTGTACAAAGTCAAATTGGAAGTTAGCATTTCTTTTTAATTCTCCTTTTCCTATCCTAAACCCTATCTTTGTTAGTTACACAATCGGTGTAACCTCATTCAGAAGAGGACACTGCCAGTATCAGATAGGCCACTTCAGAGACTCCTGTTTTTCTATTATGAGTCCAATTTCTAATCCCCATTCAACCAGAGAAAGATAGAAAGACAGATAGAAGGCACTGAAGAAAGAGTCTATTAGTTTTATAGCCATTCAATTAAACAATTACTTCTGCAACTTCTAAATCCTAACTTCTAAGTTGGCCACCTGGGACAATATGCCAAGACATAGCTCCAAGACAAATACAAAACTTGTTCGCATTTTGCAAAGAGCTGGAAATCAAACATGTATTTACCACAAGCTAAATTCTACAAGTACCCTAATTGCACATTATGTAATTCTATACATATATTCCAGACCTGACTTGAGAGTGGGAAGGAAGAGAACATTTTCTTCCACTCCCTCCTCCATGGCATTAAATTCTATTCAATTAAAATCCTCAAGAGCAAAGATTACTGAAAGGCAGCTCCAGAGCCAGACCGCTTGCGTCCGAATTTGGGCTGAGTAATTAATCATGTGACCGTGTCCAAACTACTGCCATTTACAACTTCCTACCATCCTCCGTAAAATCAGGATGTGACAGGGTACCTATCTCATAAGAAGCTAGGAGAATTAAATTAATTACACTGGTAAGATGTTAATATTTTTAAAGAATTCAAGAGAAAAAGAAAAATACTAAATCATGCCCATGGGCAAGAAAAATCTTCAGGCTTAAGAAAATTAACAATTGATTATGAACACAATAAACAACAGTACGGCTTGAGCATCCTTAATCTGAAAATCCAAAATTCAAAATGTGAAACTGTTTGTATGCCAAATGACCCCAAAAATGGAAAAATTTATAACATGAACTTTTATTTCATGCACAAAATGATTTAAAATACAGTGTAAAATTATCTTCAGTGTATTGTACATGTATAAGCATGTGTGTATGTGTAACATAATTTCATGTTTATATTTGGGTCCTATTTCCACTATAATTCATGCCCTAATCTACAGCCCTGAATGACTTGGACTTCATATGAAAATACCCTGCAAATGTCTAACTGGAATCCCAGAACAAATGGAGACTAGTATGAAAAGGGATGTGTTCTAGAAACAAGAGTATGAGAGGTACCAAACACATTTGAATCTCTCCGTAAATGGCAACAATTTTCTTTTTAGTCTCTGTTTCTTTGAAATGTGTATGTGCGCATGTGTGTCTGTGTGTGCTTTCAGGGCGAGTGCTGCAACCCAGGGGCTTGCATGGAGCAGGTAAGTGGCTCCCGCTGAGAGTGCTCAGCCCTGCTCTTCTGTGACTGAATCTCCAGCACCAGAGATCACAAGGCTCACCACGGACCTGCCACGGGCCAGCATATTCATGGCCTGGTATGCACAGAACACTCAGGTGCCTTGGTCATATGACCTAATGAATAAGCTGAGTTTTTAATCCGGGCTTTGTCACTTATTACCAAGCATATTGCTTGAACTCCCTGAGCTCCAGTGTCTTTGGCCATAAAGTGGGACTAAAGAGAATTCTTCTCTAAAACGAGTTGCTGTAAACAATGACCTTCACATGGGAAATACTTAATAGAGAGTCTGGCACAGAACAAGCATTCAGCAAATGAAAGCTATCATTATTTCTTTTTCTTAATTTCCATTTCAGATGAGAAAACAGGTGTTAAATAACTTCCAAGAGACACTGAATACTAGTAATAGACCTAGAACTGGACTCCACACCTCTGAGCCCATATTCTTGTCCTTTTGCTCTAGTGTTCCCCTTCCTCCCTGGGGGGTTTAAATTGTGTCTGCTTGACTGGCTTGGGAGCCCTGAAGGGGATTCATAAGTCACACTTCTGGACGTGCACGGGAGGGTGGTGGAGGTGTGACCTTGGGCACTCTCTCTGGTCCTCGTCCCTTCCTCTCTGGCACGGTCCCCCTATCTGCTACTTATCTATCAGGAACTAAGCAGCTTTGCCCCATTCACAGCCTTCAGCCATGATGTTCCTGCCACAGAGCCAGCCGGCCAGGGACTAAAGCCTCTGTAACTGTGAGCCAAATTAAACCTCTCCTCCTTCAGGTTGTGGGCATCAAATACTGTGTGTCAGCAATGGGAACGTTGGCTAATATGCTCCCACACACAGAAATTAGGGTGCTTTTCACTGCCTCTGAAAGAGCCACATGAGACCTAGGCACTGTGGCCCAACATGTTTTCCCTTCTGGCCTAATTGGACAATGCACTGCATGAAGATACAACAAGCTTCTGTCCAAGATGCCAACAGATAAATACTCAGTGGAGGAAAAGTGACTTCGAACAGAAAATTAAGAAAGCAAACCCAACCCCTCGAGGCATACTGAGCCACAGCCAAGGGCCACTCTGCCTCTCAGGATTCAGGTCTGCAGAGGCAGCTGGCGCGGGCTCTCGCTGTCCTGGGAAACAGCGGCGCTCAGACATTTCCGAGAGACACCTCGTGCACAGTGTGTTACCCCCGGCGGCTGGAGCTCAGCTGCAGAAGTCAGCATCGGCCACATGGAGCCTAGTGTGTCTCGACAGCCTTCTTAAAACTTTCGTTGCACATAACACTTTCTTCTCAAATTTCTTCAGACCTCATCCATCCATCCACATATGCAATTCCCTACACAGCAGTAGTTTCAAAATATAAATTAAGATCAATGCAATTTATTGCTTAAAATCAGCCAGGCGCTTCTCAGGGAACTTGGACAATATGAACTCTGTTTTCACCAGTGTCTGTGAGGTTGTGCTGGCAGCCTGTGACCCAGCTTCGTCCTCTTCTCTCACTTCCTCGGTGTCCTCCACCAGGTCAGCAGAGCAAGGCAAAGGCAAGCTTGCACCTGGAGAGATTCTGCTGACCATGGAGTGGATCAGAGCAGTGCGGCCGGAAGGCAAGCTCAAAGTTATAAATATTTCTGACTCCACTTTGGTTCAAAACACAACCTCCTGCCCACTTTGGGTCAACATTAGAACTTAAAGATAAAGAAGGTGATAAAGATAAGGTGGGTGTGACCCTGCAGGCCTCCCTCTGTCCAGGCAGGTGTGCAGGACAGCAAGGATCCCTATCACAAACCCTGTCTTGAGACATTTTCTTTTTGCACCCCATTTGTAAGTCAACAGCACGAACAATTTTTCTTCTTCTATATTGATCATTTTCAGTGAGAAATGAGCATATTTTTATATGAATAGGTTTCTGTAGTGATCACTAGTGTCAATGCTGCAGGTGATGGATGTGGCCTCGGATCTAGCTCGCCCCCTGAGGTTCCTGGCTTTTCCCTTGAAACTCACTTTCAGGAGCCCTATTTAGGATCTAAGGGTATGGGGCACAGCAATCTGTGTTTTAAGTGAGCCACTTGAATTCATCCCCTAGAGCTGCTGTAACACATTTCAGCCAAGTGACTTCACATGACACAATCGTCCTGCAGCTCTAGAATCTGGAAGTCTGAAATCGCCAAGTTGAGAAAGCCATGCTTCCTCTGAAGGCTGCAGGACAGGACCTGTCTTTGCCTCTGTCCTAGCTTCTAGTGGTGGCCGCAGACCCATGTTGTTCCTAGACGCGTGACAGCAGTTTATACTCCATCCGAGTGTCCATAGGTCTCAGTGTTCGCTTCATATGAAGACACCTGTCACTGGATCAGGAGCCACCCAGTCCACTTTGATCTCATCTTGATTAAATCTGCAAAGATTCTCTCTCCAAAGAAGGTCACCTTCACAAGTGTTGGACGTTAGGAGGTCAACATATCTTTTGAGGGACACAGCTTGCTGCCATTTAGATAAGTGCCCCCCCGCAAAGTCATATGCTAAAGGCTTGATTGCAAACCTGGGGGCTTTGGGGAGGTGGTGCCATTTAAGAGGAGGAGCACAAGGAGAGAAAGCTGGATTACTGGGGGCCTTCCCTGAGAAGGACAGGGTAGCTTCATGGCTTCTCTTTCTTACTCTTTGCTTCTTGCCTGCCGTGAAGTGAGAAGCTTCCTCCACCACTAATCAGGCCTTGATGTACTGTGCAGCAGGACCAGACAACCACGGACTTAACCACTGAAACCAATGGCCAAAATGAACCTTTCCTGCTTATAAGTCAGTTATCTCAGGTATTTTGTCACAGTGATGGAAAGTTAACTAATACACAGTTCGGCCCACAGTTGCTCCCAAGTGAGTCTTACAGCACATAAATTGTGAAATATTCTCACTGTTAGACAAATTGGGATAAGAGCCCACTAGGAGTTGTGAAGCCATGAGTCCACCAGTCACAGGGCTCCCAGCCAGCTGAGTTCTCCCACCTGGCCTCATCTGGGAGAGGAGGGGCTTGGGCTACAGAGCTCTCTCCGTAAGACGTGGAAAGGCCCTGGATCCCACATCACGTGCTGCCTGCCCACTCAGCTTTTCAGCAACACCCACCTTCACTTTCCGGGAGGCAGCAGCACAGAGAATTCACATAGCAAGTGGCAGACATGTTATTTTTACCCTAAGACTGAAAGCAGAGGTTGCATCTTTTTGATCTTGAAATCCTAGTCTGTGACCCTTCCTGTTGTACAGAAGACACTAGCTTCTTTGGGATCATGACAACATCTCCTGGGAGTGGGCTTTTACAGACTTTTGGACTTGGAGTCAGGCAACCTAATTCAAACCCCGTCTCTCCCATTCTACTGAGTGATCTTAAACAATGTATCGTAGGCCTCAGTTCCTTTATCTGTAAAACGGGCAGCATAGTAATAGTAACCACCTGGTAAAATTAAATGAGGTGATACAAGGTGTTATGGTTTGTGTCCAGATGTCCTCCCAAAACCTCATGTAGTCATGGGTGTGGCTTTTTCAGAGGTGGCTGAATCTTTTATGTGTGTGTGCCTTGAGTCATGGTGTAATGCTGGGATTAAGGGTGCTAGGATTAAAGAGAGAGTGCTTACTATCAGTCCACTGACTGGTTTGGCACCACCCTAATCCCAGTAGCCTGGGTACAATATAAGGGACAGAAAGAGGCTTGTCTTGCCCCTCTTGCTTGCTTTTTCTGTTTTCTGCCTGCAGTGTACTGTTTTTCCTCTGCCACTCCCTCCTGCCTCAGAGCCAGCCAATCATGGACTAAAACCTCTATAAACTGCGAGCTAAATAAATCTTTCCCCTTTAACTTTGGGTGTCAGGCATTTTGCCTTAGCAATGAGAGAAAAGTAACTAAGACACTGAATCAATCATAAAAATCAAATCTGACATGGGCGCAAAGGGCCAAGGTCTCCCCAAAGGCCTGCATCTCGGCCCTTTAAGGGTGCCAGCCTCGTCACAGCTCCGCAGCCTCTGGGCTCAGAATGTCACTAGGGTACTTAAATGCCTTCCATCTCTGAGCCAAGGTGGCACCTGGGTGCTGGCCGCCCACACGTCAGTGACCCACTTTCTGTGGGGGCCAAGATGAAAGCCAGGCTACACAGCATCCCAGAAGTTTGTCTCCCTCACCAACGGAGGCTCAGAATATCACGCCAGTATGGAAATGATGCTGCCTGGAGGCCAGGCGCTGCAGCTGGAGATCCAAGCTCCGTGCCAGACCCACACTGCACACTGCAGCCCCAGGGTGCCGGGCGCTCCTGATGCTCCTTCCCGTCCCCCCACACCGTGTCGGATACTGGGTGGTGCACGCTGAGCGTGTGCCCCAGGTCCACTGGGGGACTGAGACGGAGTGAAGGTTGGGCAGCTCAGATGTGTGTGCAGCCAGATGTCAGAAAGCTGGTCCTGGGGGTGAAGGGTGGCCTTGGGTAATTTTGTCACACTGGCACAACACAGATGCACCCACTACCTTTGCTCAGTCCCTGGAGCCCAGGGAAGTGAGAGCTGGCAAGACCAGCTATGGCTTGGCCAGATTCATGAAAAAATACAAAAGGTAAATAATGTACTAAAGTCAATCTACTGAAAAGTGTATGTGGGGCCTGTGTGTGTGTGTGTGTGTGTGTGTGTGTGTGTGCCTGCTGCACATTAGGCATTTTGTGACAACCTCAGCACACAGAGAGAACAGGACACGCAAGCTGCCGGCACTCACATAGCATGCTCTGCTCCACAGCAACAGCGCTAAAAGGGTGTGCCAGGCCTCGGCGCACAGAAAGGAGTCTGAAGAAGAAGAGACACAGTGGGGGCCAAGGAGGTAAAGCTGGAACTGAGGCTCCAAAGGCAGCGGGAGCAGGCCTGCGACAAGCCAGCGAGCTGGGCAGGGTGGTCCCTTAGGGCAGGCAGCAGCAGGGACAGCAGGTGGGTAGCACAGTTGGAATCAGGCCTTGAGTGGGGGTCAAGCTGGGCACAAACCTAGAGAGCGCTCAGGGGCCAGGGGAAAGCAGGTTCACAAGCCTTGCCAAGAAGAACGGGCAGCACGTGAAGAACAGAAGATCGTGTTCAAGGCAATAATTGGATTTTTCGTTATAGAAAAGTCCTTAGAAAGTAAAGAGTGAATCAAAATAGAGCAAGAAGAGGGGAAAAGGACCCCAGAAAAAGCTATCAGCCCGAACCAGAGAGGAGGCTGTGCAGCCCTGGACCAAAAGGCCCTGAGGGTGGAAGATGAGCTGGATGTCGGATGTTCACAGGAAGTTCTGGAGGATCAGTCGGAGGCGAGGGGAGCATTTTGCTGAACGCTGGAGGTGCACAAGTTACCAGCACTACCGAGGCAGGGGTTCACCACCTCCGCACCCCCACGCCCCTGTTCTCGGCGCTCCCTGGCGTGGTGTGAGAGAGGTGGGAGAAGCGGCTCAAATTCCAGCGTGCTGCCCGCAATGCTTTCCACATAGTGCGCGTATATAAATACTGCGCTCCTGTGAGCAGCTGCGGCCGCTCCCGCCAGCACCTGGCTCTGCTTGTCACGGCCCGTGCTCCCTCCACGCGGCCCCGGCTCCCAGCTCACCCTCGACTCCGGGAGCTCCTGCCTGGCCGTACCAAGGGCAGTGGGCTTTAGGTGGTCTGAGAACGCGTCCTCAAGCCGCCTGAGCTTCCGTCCTCTCCAGCCTGTGCAGTTTCATGTGCCCCGCGGCCAGCGCGGTCCTGGGGCTTTGCTGCAGAGCAGAGCTCTAGGGCTGGTGCAGCAGGAGTACAGCCTAACAATGACCCCGGCCTCGGCCACCTGGCCGGTGAGCCTGCTGTGTGCGAGCTGCCACGCTAGCAGGACAGGACGTGCAGAACACCGAGCGGGGAGGGCACGGACACGGAGGGCACCGAGCCGTGTGTGGAGACCCACCCGGCCCGGACCTCAGCCCCAGGCCCGAGGCCCACTCGGCATCGCTGGCATAGCATTTCAGGGTTGAAATTTTCAGGAACTTTGGAAACCAGCTATTAAACCCCAGTTAATTTGAAATTGGGCATAATGAGAATGCTTACCTGGTGGAAATTAGAAAATCCTACACATCAGGCCCGTGCCCAGCCCGCCCCTTCACCCACCTGCTCACCGGCTGCAGCCGGGCTCACCTCGCCCCGCTGCCTTCCGTCGCTTGAGCCTGTTGAAGAGGCTGCAGGACAGCCGCAGACACCGGAAATGCACCGCACTGAACTGCGGGTCGCAGTGGGATCCTGAGGGCCGGGAGAACCAAGGGTGGGGGGTGGGGGTGGGGGTGGGGTGGGGGTGGGGTGGGGGTCCCAGCCCCCATCCCCTCCCCCAGTTGTCCAGGCCCAGGGGCTTCTCAGCTCTGTGGATTGGGGTGGTGAATACAGCGTGGCCGCTCCTGCGGAGCTCAGGGGAGACTGCGGCGAGGGGGGACGGAGGGTGAGAGCCGGGCCTCCCCCCTGCCAGTGCCCGGCGTGGGCCTTACTCGGGAGCCGAGGATTCTGACAGCTGCTTGCGGACCGCTGGGACCAGAGGTGTGAGGTGGGAAGCCCTGTAGCGAAGTGGCTCCTGCCGCGGTCACCGTGGCTGGACACCGCCGACGTCCTCGGGAGAAGGAAGGGACGGTAAAGCTGTTTCACCTGAGCCCCCTCCTTGCCTCCTTCCCTGCGGAAGGCCCAGGTACTTTCATGCTCCTGGACCGGCGCTCCCAAACCTAATCGATCAGCAAAATCGCTCACGAAACCTCTTAAAACACAGTCTCCCGGGATAGGAGTATCTTGGTGAGCCCCGGAAATGTGCCTCTTTACTAGGAAAACCCTCACTGACTAGAGCCAGTGGTCAGGCTCCAAGCGCTCGTCACCAGAGACACTCGAGGTGGTCAGTGTCTGAGGATCTGACAGAGATGGTCTCTTTATTTAGGGTTTTTTTCAAATGTTGGAATCAGGAGACCTCGGTCATAAACAATGTATGTGCCTCCTTGCAAAATAATGTAAACCAAAAGCAGGTTCCTATAATGCTGTTTTTAAAAGTCTTTAAGTAACTTTTTCAATGTGAAACAACACACTTACACAGACTTAATTCATTTCATGGACCAATTCTAAAGCTGAACCAGTAGCACTGGGAGAACCGTACTGAACCACACGGTGCCAGCGTCTATGCCACCACCACCTGGGCACTGCACTGTGACGTTAAGCCAATAGGCTCCACGTGGTGCAGACCGAAAGGGGTATTGTTTGTGTGGCTCCCTCAGCCCCGTGTTTGGGGGTGGCGCTGTCATTGCCCTTGTGGTCTTCTCTCTGATCTTCCCTGAGCCTGTTTCATGCACTGGGAAAAAAAAAATGTTCTTCATCAGAGTCTCTGGCTTCTGGTGAACCCGGAGATAAATTCGGCTGATGTGTTTTTCCTGATAAGTTAATGTTACAGGCTCCACAATGGTGACCTCAAATCCACACTGCAATGAAAAGCAGTTCAGCCAGCACACTGAGCTTGATAGCCCACTCACTGCCTTTTAATTAAAATTCCAAGTTGGTGTTTTTGTTTTCAAAAGAAGGATGGAGCGCATCAAGGTCATTCGGTGCAGCCGGGCGCTGCCCGGGAAGCACGCCTTGCTGCATATTTACACTTCAGCAGCTCCTGGGAGGGCCGCTGCCGCCGCAGGAAGGGTTTCTAACAACTTTCAGAACAGTTTCCAGATATAAATAGCCTCTATGGCATGATATATTCTAGCAAGAAAGACTGGAACAAAAGTAAGTTATTGACTGGCAGATGCCTGCCTGCCGGTGGGCACAGGCACATCAGGCACGGGGCTCTTTCCAGCTATATTTAGCATCCGCGTTAATGTCCTGCTGAACAATGTCCTTTAGGAGAGCCACATAAATCAGAGGAGAAAAGATTACTAAAATTTATGAAGCAATCACTGTGTGAAACCCCTGGGCGCAATCACTGTGATAAATACCTTGTTAAGTCCCTGGCCCGGCCCCACCTTATGTTTCATGTTAACGCAAGGGGTCCATTACTGAGGGCTGCTACTTCCCACAGGACGCGCCATCTGCATTTAGGAGCACACGGCAATCTGGGCCCAGTCCAACCCGACGAGGCCTCTCGTAGAATTAAAGGGATGGAAGAGGCCACTCAGCACGCACATCCTCTCCGTGGATCGGGGCAACCTCATGAGTCTTTTTGTTTTGGTTTGGTTTTGGTTTTCTTGTTTTTGTTTTTTTGATCATTTTGTTCTTTTGAATAGAAAAAATCATTAAATACAGAAGGAAAGGGGTTTTATGTTTACTCATTGGCAAACTCTTTCATATAAACACTGGCACGAGCCAGGGCACTGTGCTTTGCTGAAGAGGACACCCTGATTCTGCGGACCGGAGTGAGGATCTATCACATAATCTGAACTCCCTTGCTCTGAACGTGAAGGAAAGAGGAAACTGCCCAGAGGGGAGCAAGCAAGGCCTCGTGAGAAACCATTCCGGGATCTTCACCAAGAGATCACACCAAGAGCAGCGCGCTGCCTGGGAAGGAGAACCAATTATTGCGCTAATCGACTCTGGCTCTGCGTGGGTCAATTGCGTCCATAGTAGGCATTTAATAGCAGCTTCATTGTTTACAAACTGTGTGACTTTGAATAAAATCATCCAGCCCTCTCAGCCTCGGCTTCCTCATCTGTGAAATGGTGATAAGAAGAGTGTGCTATGGTTTGAGTGTCCCCCAAAAGGCAGTGCTGGATGCTCAGTCTCCAGCATCGCAGGGCTGAGCTGGTGGAGTCTTTAAGAACAGAATGTAGTTAGATCTGGGTTGCTGCCCTCAGAAAAGATTAACCCTGGTATGGAAAAGCGGACCAGCTCATTCAAGAGTTTACTATAAAAAGAACACACCTGGCTCCTGGCGCACGCCCATGTGATCTCTTCTGCCCGTATTCTCAGCTTTATGAATCCGCCCACCATGAAGCCATCACCAGAGCCAAGTAGATGCTGGTGCCATGTTCCCAAATCCCCAAAACTGAGCCAAATAAATCTCTTTGGGGCTACAAAATACCTATTCTCAGGATTTTAGTTATAGCCCCACAAAATGTGCTAAGATTCAGGGACAGAGAAAAAAGTGTGACTCAGCTGACCCCCTGGACTGGACGGGCCGGTGCACGAGAGCAGCTCAGCTGACAGAAGCCGCGTTCACGTCTCTGCCCTCCAGCATTGGTGCTGCCTTAATCCCGCTGAGCAAATCCTCGGCAAATGCGAAGGATGAGCCCCAAATCCAAGCGTCCTGGGAGCATTCGACGAGGCGCCCTGGCACTCCATGCATGTGGACAACAGGGTAGCAACTTCGCCCTAGAGAATAGCCCAGTCCCCCCTCTCCAGCTCCACCTGAGGGGCTCATCCGCAGAGTGAGGAGTTTGGAGCAAAACTACCCTGCCATCTTCTATACCTCAACATCTTTACAAAGGTGAACTCGGGTCACCAAGACCATCAAAGCAGTTTTTTGCTTGACTTCTGCCCACTACCATTCTCCTAAAACTCTGCAAAACCTTCTAATCTCCAAAGCAAATGGCCTTTGGCAGAGATCCGTTTTCTCCCCTTTTTCTGTAGCATTTGGTGCTGTATGGTTTCCATACTGGAGTCCTTTTCTCTTTTGGTTTCTGCGACGCCATACTCCTGAGCTTTCTTCTACCTCTCTGATGCACAACTTCCAAGTCTACATTTTAGGAGTCACCTGTCCTGATTTCTAAATGCATGATGCCCCAGTGTTTCCAAACCTCTTTTCTCTTTTTATTCTCTCCCTCTCATCAGTCTCATTCATTTCAATCGTTTCATCTCTCACTTCCAAAAATTATGACAGACAAATCTGTATCTCCAGTCTAATATCTTTTCCAAATCCTAGAAAAGGAAGTGGAATGTTCAGATACCTACAGGGGCCAGGCAGGAAACACAAATAGCTAATATAGGCCGCAATAGAGGACTGTAAAGAGTGGTAGAGACCACAGCCAAGTGGAGAATTCATACTTCTCTCACAACACTAGCAAATGACGTCCATATAGGAATAAGGGACCAGTAGCATCGGGCTTGGTATTTTACAAGCGAAGTCAAATGTGCATATTTGTAATGATCTCATATTCCCCTTTTCCAAACAGGGCCTGGCAGAATGGCTCCCTCAAAGAAGAATGAGATAAAGGAAGGAGGCTGTCCCACCATCAACAAGTAGCCTGAGAACACGCCATCAGTATTCACAGGTGCATCCCTGGAGTAGGATACAAGAACCACGTCTCGTGGGCATTAAAGGAGTTTTAGGAGTTTGTCATGAAGCATATCTTTAATGTATAACCTCCATTACAATCTCGTGAGCACCAACAATTCTCCACTGCAATAACACATTAGTCCTAGCAGTCATATTTTTTCTTCCTTTACATGTTATTCCATGTAGAAGATGCCTAGTTAATCTTCATAAAATGCTGGTTTTCACCCAACTCTCCTACACAAAACCTCCATATCTTCCTACAATCCTTGAAGCTTACTACATATCCCCCCAATCTGGCATCCAAAGTCCCCCGTAATCTGAGATAGATGCTACTATATGTCTATAAATATGCTTTCTCTCCCTCTCTGGTAATATGACCACCAATGACATGTTGGAAACATGGACATTTCAAAACAGTGTTCTTTCCAGACTCTTTTGCAGCTAGGTGTGCCCATGTCTAAATTCTAGTCAATGAAATGAACATACAGTTTCATGCAAGATTTTCTGTAAACATTCTTCTCTTAAGATAGGACATATGTACCCTTTACTTCTGCGATCCTTCATCTTTTTCTCCATTCTGATGTCTAGAATATGCTTGTATTTGTCAGGGTTTGTGAATGCTCACAGACAGGAACCTCATATTATGAACATTCATAGACATAAACAAATCAAAGAAGTACCGTGCCACCATTTAAAGACAACTGTCACAGTAAAAGTAGTTATTTACAGTATTTGTGTGTGTGTGTGTGTGTGTGTGTGTGTGTGTTTGGGTTTTTTTATGCTTTGCATTGTATATTTATGTCCAAGGTACGTAAGACTCACTTTGCCAGACTTACAAACAAATCTGACCTACAAATATTCTCCCAGAATGGAACTCATTCATAAGTTGGGGGCTTACTGTATTTTTTTAAATGAGAATGTTCTCATGATTATGGAGGCTGAAAATTTCACAACATGCCATCCACAAGTTGCAGACTCAGGTATTCTGGTGATATAATTCAGTCAAAGTCCAAAAAGCTGTAAACCAGGGAAGTGGATAGTGTGAGTCCCACTCTAAGGTTAGGGCCCAAGAGTGGCAGGGAGCCTGGCTAAATCCTAGAGTCCAACAGCTCAAAAACTAAGAGGCTTAAATGCCCAGGATATGAAAGATTGAGGTCTCAATTCAAGAAGACAGAGAGAGAATTCTCCCTTCCTCTTTTTATTCTATTTGGGCCCTTGACAATCAAAGAGAGTGGACCTTCTTCATGAGTCTACTCATCCAGAAGTCGATCTCTCCTGAGACTTCCCCATAGACACCTCCAGAAATGGTGCATTGTGAATCATGTGGGCACCCCTTAACCCTGTCAAATGGCTGCTTAAAATTAACTGTCACAATGATGCTACAACATTGAGCCATCAACTAAAGGTTCACACTGCGGATTAACACGGCGATAGAAGCCTGAGTTGCTGAACCGACAGAATATCACCCCACCCCGGGGCCTCCTGGGCTTTACATATTTACATCTTTAGTTGTAGAGGCTTTTGGTTTTCTGTGACTCTTCACCAAGCTTTATCCTCATTAATACAGATCCCATCAAACATGTCTCTTCCCATGTTCTAACCATATCTCATCTTGTATTTTATTCAAAGAAAGCTACATGTTGCTCCTCAAGATGGGTCTACTTTCATGCCTATCTTTTTTTGATGCCAAATCTGAGTTGTTTTATCTCATTGAAATTCTACCCACTTTCTCAAGACCCATCTAAAATTTCATATTTCAGTCCCACAAAATCTTTCTTCACACCGCCGACAGTACATGAGTATACGATATCACCGCTCCTTTTGTCTAGCTCTCTCTCTCTCCCCCTCTCTCTCCTTCCCTTCCTACCTCCGCCCAAGCACTTTATCCATTCCTCCCTGACTTCCCATGCTCTCACACGCACACATATACGCCCAGCAGCAGCTGCTGCCGCCACAGTGTGTTCCCACATTGCCGGCCCTGTGCTTGTTAAACCGTGGGTCTGTAATACAGTTCGCTTAATCAGTTTGAGAAAAACCACCCAGAAGAACACAAGACTGAGAAGTGTGCCCGAAAGCGTGCCCCGCAGGTTTCAGGCTGGTGTTGCGTCGAGGCTTCGTGTACACCTGTGAGCTGGAGTTTCTACTGGTGTACCAGCTGGCAAAGCCGTCGCCACCTCAGTTGCTGGTGCCACTGATCTCTCAAACCGAGGAATCAAGAGGTCGTAATCAAACCACCACGCCCTGTCCATGCCACTCCTCTGCCTTACCCCTCCCCAAACCACTCCTGGGCAGCAACAGCCCTGGCATTAACCACGCAGTCAATGGACCGTTTTGACTTTATATCTGATCAGACGCACATTTCACAGCTTTAAACTCGGGCATAACCTCTCCGTTCTATCCTATGATCCACATACCCCCTTCCAGATTTTTCTTTTGGAACCCGCTTTGGATGGCAGTAAGAATAGCTTGGCTTGGCAGCAGTCCTGGTTAGGCTTACGTGACATATGGCCCTGTTGGATGCAAGCCACACTGTGAGATCACAGGGGGCTGGGCTTGGGCAGGGAGCTGCCTACCTGCGAGTCCGTTACCTCCTCTCAAGAGACCTTTGACAGAAGATGATATGTGGATATAAATAGCAAAGAAAAGGGTTGAGAGAGAAAACAGAAATATCTTCTCCAGGGCCCAGGCTACTCTGGGGCTGAGCCTGCCAGAAAGTCAACTGCTCACTTCCGCCTGTCTCCCCCAAGTGACATATGTTCTGTCGGGGACCGCAAAACTCCTGGGCAGGCCAGCCTGGAGGTTCGCTCCGTCTCTGCAACACAGGCTTCCCGCGACGGCCTCTGGCCTCCCAGTCACGCATGCGCACTAAACATGGCTGGCGCTGAAGGAGGTTACAGAGGGGAAGGAAAACCGCAGGTCCTGCCCAGCCTGCCTGGGGTCTCGGTGAGTAGGAAGGAAGGCGACAGGACACCGGAAAGGAAGACGGAAGTGCTTCCCATGGCTCAAAAACAAGGGTTCCATACCAGGTGGCCCACACCTGTAATCTCAGCACTCTGAGAGGCCGAACAGAAGGGCTGCAGGTTTCAATTTCCACCAGGGCGACTTAGCAAGGACGTCTCTAAAAATAAAATATACTAAAAGAGGGAGGGCTGTGGGTGTAGCTCAGTGCAAAAGCCCACCTTAACCCCCTCAAAAAAATTAATTCCCTGTCCCACCCTCAAAAAAAATAAATTCCCTGTCCCACCCCCAAGGTCAGGTACGCATGGCTCCTTCTCCCTTCTTGAAGCCTCTCCGATCCTGGTGTTGCCACAGACACAGACAGCATTTTTTCCAGCGATTTCAAAGGGACAAGTTCAGACAAAGGCCTTGGCTTAAACCTTGGGTTTTTTTTTTTTAACCAGCCCTTTGTGCTGACTATTTTTTTCTATTTTTATTTTTACATACTACCTTTTACTTATTTCATCATTTGCTTCTTCCCCCCCCCAATAGAAACTGAAGTGACTGTTTCATCTCTCCAGCAATATATTATGGAGCCCCTAAGATACTTTAGATCTGGGCTTGGCAAACTCTCTCCATAAATTTAGATCTAGATAGTAATTAGGTTTGGGGTTTGCAAGCCACAGGTGTCTGCAGCAACTTCCATGCTGTCTTACTGGGCAAGCAGCCATAGCCAGGACGTACAGAATGAGCATGGCTGTGTTCTAATAAAACTTTACATATAAAATGAAGCACTGAGCAGATTGGGCCTGTGGGCTGTGGTTTGTCAACACCCGCCTTAGACCCAAAACCAACCTAGATGGGAAGAACCCCAGGAAAACAGCCAGAAAGAGCCAAGGAAGAGAAAATATATTCCTATTTCTAACCTTTCAGCCTGATGCTAGGACCGTGGAAATTCTTCTTCACAGATAAGTCTCTTAGTAATTGTGCTTTTTGGTCAATAGTGACTCAGAAACCTGGTTAATCAGACCATGGACTAGACCAGTGTCGGCCAAACTTTCAGAAACCAAGAGCCCAAACTACAACCCAAAACCCACTTATTTATTGCCAAGTGCCAACACTGAAATCAAACCTGAATACTGAGATTTTAGTTTAGAAGAAAAAACTCATACACTTGGCTCATGTGCCAACAGCGAGGTTCTGTACACCCGCTGTGGCATGCGTGCCATGGGGTCACCACCACTGGACTGGGCCTTTCCATCCTCATCGATTGGCAGAACCAACCTCACACGTGGCCTACATTTCATCTCCACCCAGCAGCCCACCGTGGGCCTCATCCCCAGGGAAACTGCTCATGGGCAGTAAGAGGACAGCACACCAGAATTTATCCGCGCTATCTCAACAGGCACCAGAGTAGGTAACACTGGACAGGGTCCTTGCCGAGAAGGAAGGAACAACGTACATCCCAGGCAGAGGGAGAGAGATGACTGGAGAGACTAACGTGATCCAATTTTAATTTGAGAAAAGTAAACAGCCTGTGTATAGAAGAATAGAAAAGGCCCGGACTGGGTAAGGACACAAACAGGAAGCTGTAACAGACATGGAGGAATAAAGATGACAGCACCAGAGCAGGCAGCGACAGGGACTTAGGGGCCACCTCACACATGAAGAGTTCACTGTTGTAATATTAAAAGGAGAGTAGGATCAGCAGAGGAGGGGCAGTAGAGAGAGAGGATTAGGAATTAAGAATGTGTTAGGATTAAGAACAGGTTAGCCTGCCAGGCACAGAGGAACATGCCTTTAATCTTAGTTATGCAGGAGGATGAGGCAGGAGGACCCCAAATTCAAGGCCAGCCTGAGCAATTTAGCAAGTCTGCATGTCAAAAACATAAAAAGGGCCGGGGATATGTTCTAGTAGTAGCATGTTTGACCAGCATGCATGAAGCCCTGGGATCAATTAGCAGTGGCACCACCAGCAAAAAAAAAGTTAGCCATGGAAATAGGCAGTATCCAGGTAAGGATTGCATAAGGGTTTGGGCTCAAATAGGGGGAGACCACCATTGGTTTACTTTCCACTAGAAAACATGATTCACGAAATTCTTCTAACCCATCATAATTCACCAATTTTAAAGCATATTATTTTCCAATTTTAGTAATATCAAACTCTAGGCAGTATCTTACATACATTCATGTGTGTCTTACTGGCAGTATATTTTGTTTTGTTTTATTTCATGATATATTTACTAAAAATGGATCTTTTAATCAGTGGCATCTTGGATCTTATGAAATATGGTAAATATGTTCAAAACACAATAGACAACCAAATGATATGTATTAGTTTAGGAGGAGCAAAACCTTCATTAGTGTGTGGTTTGTTAATCATATTTTAGTGACTTGTCTTCGAAAGAAGAGCCAGAGATCCTGAATTATTTCCTTAAAGAAAGTTCATCAAACTCTCAGTACACATTTTCTGGGGGCACTGCAGAGGGCTGGGAACTGACCTGATGGTGGTTCAGGCAGCAACATATAAGAACACATAAAAATCCAAGAATAAAAATTGAAGCCATTTCTGCAAAACTAGAGAATGGAGTTCTTAAAAAGAAAAGTTAAGAAATGCAATAGAACCTACAAGAGTAAAAAAAAATGATAATAAGAACGATGGGAGTTTAGTTCAGGAATTTAGCAAGCAGGTGAATGAAATAAACAAAATAGTTATTTTTAACACAACTTGTGACTCATTACCAACCTACTCAATGATTTGTGTTCACTCCAAGAGGTCTTTCTTTGCTGTTCAAACTGGACCCTGTGAGGATTTAAAAAACAGCCTCACATGAACATGTTAATTGCCTAAGTGTGGAAAAGCACTAGAACTCCTAAAAGGTGCCTATGGATAAGAAACTAAAATCTCTGAAAAAGAACTCTGTTTCCCTGTTTACTGTTGCACATCTCGATGAATGTTACCGCTTCCTGACCGGATCTTCCATAGCTTGGGTCTTAATTGTCCCCGCACCCCACCAAGGTGACATATTGCAAATTTGGTTCCCAGTCTGTGGCACTGTTGGAAGGCAGTTGGATCTTCAGGAAGTGTGAACCGGTGGGAGGAAGTGACATCACTAAGGGCACGCCCTTGAAAGAGACACTGTAACTCAGGCCACTCCTTCTGTCTCTCTGGCTTCCTGGATGCCATCAGATGAGCGTGTGCTCCCACTATGATGTTCCACCCATGAAGAGCCTCAAAGCAACAGAGCCAGCCAGCCATGGACTGACACCTCTAAAACCGTGACTCAAGATAATCCTTTCCTCCTAGTAAGTTTATTATCTCAGGTATTCTGTCACCGCAACAGAAAACTGATAACACAGAATTCCTGTCACTGGCCTCCCTACTGCACCTTCTGCTTCGTACCCACCACACAGTTATTCCTAGATACCATTTTCACTCAGCTGCTGTACTCCAAAGGCCCAACGGACCCCCACTGCCTCACAGCTATTGTCCAAACATTTCTACTTGACTTGCAAGACCCCTGGTCTGTTCTACAAGCATGACCCTAATTCCACTCTTCCTCTCTTTGTGATCTCTGCTACCAAAACTAAGCTCAGCCTTTTCTAAGATATGCTGTTTCTAAGACGCTTTCCTCCTGCCAGGTGTGGTGGCACATACCTGTAATCCCCGCACTCGGAAGACTGAGGCAGGAGGATCTCTGTGAATTCAAGGGCAACCTGGGTTACATAGTGAGACCCTGTCTCTAAATAAATAAATAAATAAATAAGATCTTTTTCTCCCAAATTGAAATGCATGGATCCCTGCCTATGGAGGTCCATTTCTTCACTGAGTCTTCCCTCTCCATCTACAGCCAGTTGAGGTATCTGCTGCACTAGAGCTTCCTTGTGGTGGAAATATTAGCAAGCCAGCCTCCGACACAGCCGTCTGCAAGGCTCCTTCTGCATATGTGACCCCATTCTAGATGAACAAGATCCTTCGGCCAGAGCTGGCTGGGTGAGGGCGGACTCCTAAGCAAGGCCAGTAGTCAGCAGGCTGACTGTGAACTGATGAGTTTGCCAAGTGTAAAAGTTCTGCCCAAATAAGGACAGTGAGGTATGGCCAGACTGGTGAGATTCTGTGTCTGAAAAATCTCTGCAGAAGATACAGAGGGCGACCTGGCCAGAGCAGGAATGAAAACACCAGCCACAGTCAAGTTCCATTGACAGTGGAGACTCAGAAGAGGGAGGCAGACTTCCTGCTCCGTCCAGGCCACAAGATCACCCTGTTACTAGAGCGTCCTTGGATCTGATACAACTCCCGCCCCGCCCCGAGTCCAGTCTCCACAGTACCGGGTCTAACTGTTTCTGCTGTCCCCAAGGGCCCTGCTGGTAGAACTTTTCCTGGCTTCTTGTGAAGTCTGATGACTGCCTGAGGATTCTGTTTAGCGTGCCTATCCCTCCAGTACCTATCCCTCCAGTACCTCAGTGTGTGTTAATTCCATAAAACAGAAAGTTTAACACACGTGCTGACCTTCATGGCTGCTGATCCCTGGACATCTGCGGCATTTCCAGCCTGAACCGTGCAATTTGGCACTTGCTATATTGTCTTCTAAGGATCACTACTTTTGCACGTGCTTTAATTTTGCTTCTCAAAAGATCATTTGCTTCCCCAGGGCAGGGCTCATAGCTCATATTTCTTTTTTATCTTTCATAACCTGATGACCCTGAACCAGTTATTTAACATCTCCAGGCATATCCATAATAATATGAATAAATGAAAGCATATCCATAAAGTGCTTGGCTTTGTACCCAACACAAAAGAGTGGTCAATAAATGCTGGTGATGGTGGTAGTAATGAAGCTGATGGCAGTGATGACGGAGGTGGTGTTGGTAATGATAGTGATGATGGTGACAGTGACAATGTGTGATGGTGATGGTGATGGTAATGGTAATGGTGGCGATGAGGTCCTTGTAGTGGTGAAGATGGTGGTGGTGGTGGTGATGCTAATGATGGTGGTGATGCTGATGACAGTGATGATAATGGTGATGCTGGTGGTGATGGTGGTAGTGATGATGATGATGGTGATGGTGGTGATGGTGGTGATGGTGGCGGTGGTGGTGATGGTGGTGATGGTGATGAAAGTGATAATGTACATTGTACAGTTCTAAACGTTAGATAATTTAGGGATATTTATTACTATGTGAATTGTTTGACAATGTACCACATGAGTTACAAAGGAAAATAAGACATAGAAATAAGTAGAAGTGAAAATCTAATTTATGAATCACATGCTTGGACATCATGTATTGTGTAGGGCATATTTCAGTTACAATTCATCACCATTCATTGGCAGAAATTCTAATTTAAATATGAGAAAAATTTGGATCAGATAAATTAAATGACTTGCCCAATTTTACAAAACAGAATAGCAACATCCATATTTAAGACTTGCTTATCTCTAACGACAGTACCTTTCCATGACACCAAACTGCTGCCCAAATAAGCAATGTTTGTTCAGTGGTTTTATAATATCAATTTCATTTTCTTCCCTCAAAGAAAGTCACTTTTCTGCACACGAAAACACCATTTGCATCCTGATACACCATTTGTACCCCTGTGAAACTTCACTTTGCATATGCACCTGGTCAAGGCTGACATAAGCACTAAGGGCAGTAAAGCTGAATTGCTCAGCTTCAACTTTGACATAAAAAGAAGAGGAAAACAACAGTGAGGTGTCAGGAAGTGGCTGTGTAGCGGAGAGCTGGTGAACACCCCTAAGGTGCACATCAAGTGACGCTCTCCTTAGAAATGCCCTTGGACTCACGTTAGCTAGTTCTTTTCCACAGACTAAACTTCTCGAATTCTCTGTCTCTGTTATGTCAGGGTCTGCCTCACTGAGCTCGGCATTCTGATTCTGGCTTGGATAACTCCTGGAGCTGTTCTCCAGGCAATGGGGATACTGGCATTCATTGAGTGTCTATGACACCCAGGAATTCAACTCACTGACTGAACGATTTCAGTGGTCCTCTGCAGATCCATGCTGCCACAGGATGAGGAAATAAGGCCCACACAGTAACTTACCATTCAACTGAGTAACCCCTGAAACTGAGCTTCCTTCTGGCTCCCTGGCCTGCCTTTTGGGGTTCCGTATAGACGTTGGTTCTCATCGCCTGCCTCTCACATCCTCTGTAGGCACGCTGGCTCCTGAGAGCAAAGGCTCCCCAATCCAGCTGGCTTGGATTCAAACCCCACCATGCCACCTCTAGCTGAGCAACTTCCAGATACTTACCTAAGCTCACTGAGCTGTAGCATCCTTTTATGCATATGAAATAGGAGGATTTATAAATAAGACTCAGCATGCAGCCTAGCACACAGCCAGCATTTGACACATGCAGTTACTATTATTAATTATACTAATACTCAGCATTTGGCTCTTAGGTGTCCCCAAAGGCCCAGGTGTTGAATGCTCAGTCCCCAACTCGTGGCACCGTTGGGAGGTAAGGGAAGCTTTAGGTGATGGGGCCAGGAGGGAGGAAGTGAGATCACTGGAGGTGTGGCCTTGAAGATAATAGTGGGGCCCTGGCTCCGCCTCTTCCTGTCTCTTTGCTTCTTCCATCACATGCACCCTCCTGTGGTGTTCTGCCTTGCTCCAGGGGCCAATCAACCAAGAACTAAAACCTCTGAAACAGGAAGCAAAGTTTAAGCTGATCACCTCATGTATTCATTACAGTAACGAAAAACTGACATCCCACTAGATCTATTCTATGTGTCTCTGCCCTTGAGTTTTTCTTCCTCACATCCTTGATGCTGAACCCTCACTCTAAACTAAGAGTTAGCGAAGTCCATCGTGGAAACACCAAAGCCAGCGCTACACCTTGAGCAATTGCTCCGGCTGTGTGAAAGGGCTGGCAGGGTGACAGTGAGAAGAAAATTAGATATGAGTTAGTAAAGCTGATACAGCAGCAAAAGAGCTAATGTAGTTTTGGGCTTTGTTCCCAATAGTTCCATCAGCAGAGAACAGAGGTGAGTCTCTCTTTAATAGCCTTTCTCAAACCCCACCTGGAAAATTACATTAAATTCCGGGCACTTCAATACCATAAAGATGTAGAAAAAAACTGAAGGGAGTTCAGAGAAGAGTAATAAAAATGATGGGAGGTTGGGAGATTTGATTTACTAGGAAAGATTAAAATAACTAACTATGTACAGCACGTCTGGGTGGTGACGGCTGAGAAGCAGCAGGGAAACCTCGCAGCCTATAAATAATGCGAACATGTAAACACCCACAGGAAGAATTATTTAGCATGGTACAAGGAGACACAACCTGGGTAATGAGGGGAAGATGAAGAAAAGGACGATTTATGAAGAACATTGGGGTAGTTGTGTTTTGTGTTTTTTTTTAAACAGAAAGAGGGACCTTGAAATTAAAGACACCCAGAAATAATGTTCCAACTCAACAGGAGAAAATCTTGTTTTTCTAAATCATGAGTTTCCAGTCTCTATACATCTGTGACCCTAATTTAAGTGACACTTTCTCGTCGCTCCTTCCCACACAATTCCGAACCCGGGCCAAGCAGAAGCGCTCGGTTCTGTTCACAGTTACCAGCCCAGCCCCGACGCAGCGTCCAGTTCATTTAGCCATGAACACTGGGTAAAACAAATAATGAACGAATGACCCATTTTCAAAAAAATATGATGAAGCACAGTACTTATTAACAATATTGGTATGCAGTACTGGTCATTTAAAGTATCAGAATCTATCAGGAACCCAGCATACATCTGTAATTTCAGCATTGTGGGAGACTGAGGCAGGAAGATTACAAGTTTGAGCACAACCTGGGCAACTTAGCAACTTAGTGAGAACCTGTTTCAAAGCAAAAAAATAAAAAACAGCTGAGGATGTAGCTCAGTATGAAGAACCTGCATTCAAACTCTAGTACCATAAAAAAATCTACCAGGATCATTACTGTGGAGTAGAGGATATAGAATTTCAGATTAGAAGGGCCACTATAAGGATCTGATATTTCAATGATTTCCAACTATTTTTTTCCAAATCAATTCATGTATAAGCCTATGCCTTTGCAAATTTCCAAGCCCACTAATATATTTCTAGCCCTTCTTGTGTACGTGAAAAAATGTTTAGCAACTGATGGATAAATGGATAAAGAGGATGTGGCATATACAAACAATGAGATTCTATTCAGCCTTTTTTAAAAAATAATAAATTTTAGCCTGGGGTTTAACTCAGCGGCACACGCGCCTGCCTGGCAATCACAAGGTCACAAGTTCAATCCCTGCTACTAAAAATAATAATAATAATAATAACAAATTTTTAGAAGGATATCCTGCCATTTGGGGTGCCATGGATGATCCTATAAGTAAGTAAGTGAAATAAGCCAGACACAAAAAGACAAATACGGCGTAATGTCACTTAAAAGTGGAAGAGACAGTGCATGTGGGGAGAGCTGGCATTTCAAGGATGGTGGACCAGAAGAGGAGCAAGTACTAGACTTGAAAAAACTGCCTAGGTTGGAGCAGTGGGGAAGTCTTGTTTGAATTTATTCTGCGGGCCAAGGGGACTCATAAAATTTCTTAAAGCAGAGAGGGGGACACAATCCTGCTGAAATTTCACTAAGGGTGCACAACTAGCAGCCCAAAAAGCTCAGACTGTGAGGACTTGATTTCTAAAACATCTGGCAACAAACCCAGACTGTCTGAATTTAGAATATATTCCAAATCTTACCTGCACTGGTCTGAAGCCATGTGTAGACTTTATTCTCTTCACGCCATAGTTTTTTCTGTGCAGAAATACAAATGTGTTGGAACATGAGGTACTAGCTCAGACCCTTCTTGGAGTGTTACTTCATAGTATGCATGCCACATCAGCTTCCTATATTCTGGAACATTCCAAAACATACTCCAGGGAAATATGTCTGCAGCCCAACCTAGTACTCACAGCTCCGTGACAGTTGGATGGGAAGCTATGAGCTTTGATGGGCCATCAAGGTCTGACAATGGGGTCTAAATCACAGGGTAGCACAAGAACTAGAGAGAAAAATAAATTTTAAAAATAATTTGGAGATAAATCAGCAGGATTTGGTGATTGTGGAATGCAGGGTTGAGACAGGAGCTGGGAACAAGAACAAGTCAAGAGTTTTCTCTCTGTTCCCAGAGTGAATGGTGGTGGCATGGCAGAGAAGGCTTTCCCAACTCTGATTTGCATGGCAGAAGTGAAGAGCAACACAGCAGGTTCAGCTCTGCACACACTGAACTGGAATCAGTAAAGCACTGTCTGGACAGAGCTGTTAGAAAAGGATGCACAAATCACACACCAGCTCAGGGGAGATGCTTAGCAATATGCGGTGGCAAAGTAATATTTCATAGGCAGGTCCTGAGGAAAAGCAGAGAAAGGCAAGGAGAGGTGATTCAGAACTTTTCCACCACGCAGGGAGAGGAAGCAGAGAAGCCCAGCCAGGCTCTGCAGCAACTCGCTGTTGGAGAGCCATGGTGCACCGTTAGCCAGGTGCCACTGGGCAGAGAGGATGCTCCTGAATTGCCGGGATGCCCTGGGCTTCCTGCCTGCACTGTGTGGCCACGCCTACATGCAAAGGCGCTCCCTGCCACCTGATGGATTAGCACCCGGACACCTCTCCTGGAGCCTCTCAGTGGGTGTCAGTACCCATGTTTCTCACTTAATTCCAAAAAGATGTTATCAGATGAGCAAGGGGGTAGAAATTCAAGGACCCCTTTATAACAAGAGAATAAAAACATGCTGTTGGCTTTTTTTTTAATGTAGCCTTTTTTCTTTGTTCAATTATAGAGATGGAAGAATGTAGATTTATGCGTCTTTTAAAATTGGTGCAACAAGAAGTTACACTAATTCTAAGCTGGCTCTTAAAAGTAGAGGCAGTCATAACAAGACAACTCTGCATTCTCCCACTGCCACACTTCTGTGCTTGATTTCTTGTTCAGAGATTTCTTTTAACTTTCTCTGTAATCTCTGAAGTGGTTTCAAAGGTCATTTATAAAATGTAGGCATGGCCTGTAGCATAAACCACCAAATTCCAAACAGAAGAGACTATATATCAATATACTAGCAAAGAGTCACTAATCATCTAGCTTTATTTAAAACCATAGCTTTACCAAACACTGTAAAATAGTTTCTATGAAACAGACTTTCCCTCCTTAATGAATCTGGGCTGGCTGCACTGTTTTTGGCTATGTTTTGTTTTTGCCTTTAGAATTTCAGAAATGAAAAAGGGCTATGAGAAAGCTCACAGCAGCCATGAGGTTAATGGAGAATGTCTGTTGCCACCCCTATTCTTCAAGCTGACGTCAGATCTAGGCTGTCCTATTAAAAACCTGCTTGCTTTCCCATAGAAGAATTGAAGGTAGCATTCTGATTGGTGCCAGGTGCAGGGGTTGGGGACTGATTTTCTGGACTTGTGTCCATAATTGATAGTTCAGGTCCACTTGCCTAGACAGTTGGCCACACCCTAATCTTCTGCTTCAATAATATTATCTCAGTGATATGCACTTTTGGGGTTTTGAAAGATTTATTTTTAATATACAAATGAAAATTGTACATATTTATGGTGTAAACCATGATGTTTTGAAATATGTATACATTGTGGAATGGCTAAGTCAACTTAATTAACATATTCATTGCCTGAAAAACACTTCCAATATGCTTACTAGCTTAGCACTTTTCAATATAGAATATATTGTTATTAACCATAGCCATCATGATGTACAATAGATCTCTTGAACATATTTTTCCTAACTGAAATTTTGTATCCTTTCGCCAGCGTCTCCCCAATCACTATACCTCAACCCACTGGTAACCACAATTCCACTTTCTCTTTCTATGGACTGAATTATGTTTTTATTCATTCCTCTCTCAGGTAATCGCCCAAAGCAGGTAGGCTAGAGGCTCTATTTCATGAGGATAGCCAAGGTTTCTTCCCTTTCATCTCACCATTGTCCCACGAGCCCATAGGTCACTGGGTTCTACTGCATGGTCAAAGTTGCATCTCAAGGCCCTGTGTGCTCTGGCCTGGCTACCCACCAGATGGACAGAGGGAAGCCTGGTTCTCAGGGGGTAGCCTGTGGTCTTCCCCTGGCACCTAAGGATATACCTGGCCAGGCTACTACCACTTCAGGACCCCTGGAGTATTCTCTGGCCAGATTTCACTGCAGGGAGGGTAGAATAAAGGGACTAAGAAGACTGAATTGGGGGATTCACCTCAGTGGCACAAGCGCCTGCCTGGCAAGCATGAGGTCATGAGTTCGATCCCTGGTACCCAAAAAAAAAGACTGAATTGTGCTCATGTCTACACCACATATGCTAGAAGACTGAAGAGAAGGGAAAGGACTTATTGTTGGAATAAACGTCTTGGACTGGTCATTTAGAAACTTGGTCAGGCTTCGAGGTAACTGTTTCTCATGCCCATTGTCAACTGAGCTGAACTGAATCTAATTCCCATTAGTTTCCAGTTCAGAAAAAAATAAATAAAAAAGGGTGAGACCAGAGCATTTTATCACCTTGCTGGAATGTAATGAAGATAAGTGAGACTGTGCCCATACAGCACTTTGCATTCCAAGAGGGACAGCAATTTTCAAGGAATACTGTGGACTCTGGCATTACAAAACAAATGAACAAGAAAAGCTAAGAGCAAGGTCAGGAAGCAGAATTTCCAGCACAGATGCAGCATGAGCTAACTAGTTTGCTATCTACAGAACTAGGATAGACGTAGCTCCTTCTTATGTAAAGCATTCAAATGCAAAGTGTGTAAGGAACCATTCAAAATGCTTTACAGCCATTGGGACGCTTCCCACAGGTAACCAGCTCAGGACTGGGAGGCAGCGGCCAGCCCTGTCCACGCACACACATCAGCCGCCATCCAAAATGCTTCCGGCTACCGGTAGCCCGCGCAGGATGGGAAAAGCAGCAATCAGCCCTGCACCAGCATACGCAATGGCCACCATAAGATACCCATAGCCAGCACTGGCCAGGAGAACCAAATGATCATACTTCACAGAAATTGTAGCCAACACAGGAAATGCCTGGGACCCCACAACCTGCTTGTCTGGAATAACCCAGGAAAATGTCAACATGAAGAAGCAAAAGGCTGCCTCCAACCCATGCAGAACAAGTCCAGGAGATGCAAACACAGAAAAGATTGGGGGTTGCACACCTGAAGTTTCTGAAGAAACGGCAGCTGAAGTAAAGAAACAATTTCATGAGGCTGTAAAAGAAATTAGAACAGAAATACTATCTCAGGTAAAAGTAGAAATGAAAAACATAGTAAAAGAATTGCTAAGCATCTCTAAAGAAGACATAGATAAAAAAGTAGAGGAGTATAGGAAAATGAGGGAAACCTTGAATGAACAATATAAGAAACATTTAGAATGCATGAAACAGATTCAAAGAGATATCCAGGAAATTAAAAACTCCACTGAAAGCTGGCAAAACCACTTGAAGGAAACTGATGATAGACTTTCAAACTTGAAGACAAGTTTGCAGCTAGGGATCATGAAAGAAAAGATCTCTTAAAAATAATAAGGCACCAGGAAATAACAATTTAACGGCTGCAAGACAACACAAAGAAAACTAATTTAAGAATGACAGGTATCAGTGAAAAAGCAAGGGTCAACACAAATGACATAAAAATTCTATTTACAGAAGAAATAGCAGAAAAATTCCCAAGTATGGGAAAAGGCTGTGACATACAGATAGGTGAGGCATACTAGAATTCCAGCTAGCCATAACCAAAATAAATCTATACCAAGACATTTAATAATCAAGATCCCAGAAATTCAGCAGAACAACAGAATATTAAAATCTGTTAGAAAAAAAGAAACAGAACACCTATAAAGGAAAACCTATCAGAATCATGAAACTTCTCAACACAAACCATCAAGTCAAGAAGAGGTTGAAGTAGAGTATTTCAGGTTCTGAAAAAAAACAACTTCCAACCCAGATTGATGTACCCTGCAAAACTACTTTCAAAATTAATGGAGAAACAAGATACTCCCATGACAAAGAACAACTGAAGGAATTCATGACCACCAAACCAATGCTACAAAGAATACTGAAGGACATTCTAGAGAGAGATAAAAACGACCATGGCTCCAGGAACAGTGCCAGAGGGGGATCACCGAGTAGGCAGACAATAGAATAGAGAGGAAAAGCAGGCAGCCAGTGGCAGGAAAATAGCATGGCAGAGATGAGGCAGTGCATGTTGGCCTTAACCATTAATGTAGATGGCCTCAACTCACCAACAAAAAGAAACACAAGCAGAGTAGATCAGGAGACAGGATCCATCAATATGCTTTCTACAAGAAACACATTTAACTTGAAAGAAAATTCATAGACTGAAAGTCAAAGGAGAGAAAACAATGCTCTATGTGATAGGGAACCAGAAAAAAGTAGGGATAACTTGCCCATCAACT
The DNA here is from genome assembly GCA_004363535.1 of Dasyprocta punctata. Classification (NCBI taxonomy): domain Eukaryota; kingdom Metazoa; phylum Chordata; class Mammalia; order Rodentia; family Dasyproctidae; genus Dasyprocta; species Dasyprocta punctata. The sequence continues at coordinate 72,297 of RJWM01001564.1, forward strand.
GCAGAATGGATAAGAAAGATATGGCCTTTTTATACAATGGAAACCTACTCAGCTATAAAAAAAGATAACCTTGAGGCTCTTGTAGGTAAATGGATACAACTTAAGATCATGCTCATGGGTGAAATGGTTCAGAGTCACATGGGTGAACATTGTGTTTCTCCCTAGTGTAAAAACCTAAAGAAGTTAGTGGGATCCAAAATGCACAATAGATATAGTGCAAGTGAAAAGGGAGGAAATGTCAAAAAAGGGAAGGCATTTTTATTGTTTATTATTGTGTTTTGAAACCCTGTACTGTTTTCACTGTTCTGTTTAGTTTGGTTTTATTCTGTTTTGTTTTGTTTGATTTTATTATATTTGATGGCATGGGCAGCTATTTCAAAGATAATAAAATATATTATAGTACCCATTATTGATTTCCTATTATCCTGTTTCAAAGCCCTGTATTACTTTCATTGTTTTGTTTTGATTGACTTCATTCTATTTAGCTTTATTTGATTTTTGTTATGGAATATGCAGCTACTTTGAATATAACAAGAGGCATTATGGTAGCCATTGTTGATTTCCTACTATCTTGTTTTGAAGTGCGGTATTGTTTTCATTGTTTCATTTTGATTCGTTTTATTCTGTTCTGTTTTGTTTGATTTTATTATGTTTGATAGAACGGGCAGTTATTTTGAAGATAATAGGAGGCATTATGGTACGCATTATTGATTTTCTTTTATCTTGTTTCTAAGTCCTCTATAATGTTCATTGTTTTTTTATTTAAGAGAAAAAAACAAAAAAGGAAACAAACAAAAAATAAAAAACAGAAAACAAAAACAAAAAGCAAAAGAGACAAACAAACAACAACAACAAATCCAACACAATAACATTATAGGTTTACAAAACAAGATGACAGGAATTTGACAATGGTTATAATATTGCATATCATTACCTTCAACAGGATTGTTTAGATTAACAGATATAGATATATAAAATTGATCTAATCAAATGAGTATTACCTGTTCTTTTCCAATAACTAATACATGTAGTAGTATAGTCATTTTAGCTATCTTATGTATACATATATACAAATTTATGTCTTTTTCCTCTTCCCTTCCTTCTTTCCTACTTTCCTCGATCCCAATTAATTTTTCTCTGTGAGCAATTTCTTACCCTTGCACAGTATTTATTGTAGATTTTGAATCATATACACTTTTTCAATTTCTTCCACTAGGGAGACAATATGGTATTTACACATATGAGTTTGATTTATTTCATTTATGAGTATGGTCTCAAGTTGTGTTCATTTGCTTATAAAAGTCTTGATGCAATCTTTCTTGATAGCTGAGTAGTACTCCATTGTATAAAAATACCACATCTGTTTTATCCATTCCTTGATTGATGGACACTTGGGTTGTTTCCAAGACATGGCTATTAAAAATTGTGTTGCTATAAACATGGGTGCACATGTATCACTGTGGTATGATGTTTTCAATTCTGCTAGGAAAATGCCAAGAAGTGGGATAGCTGGGTCAAATGGAATCTCTAATCCTAGCTTCTTGAGGAATCTCCATACTGATTTCCATAGTGGCTACACCAGCCTACACTCCCACCAACAGTGGAGAAGAGTTCCTTTTTCCTCACAGCCCCTCCAGCATTTGCTATTGGTTGATTTCTTGATCTTGGCCATTTTTTCTGGGGTGAGAAGGAATCTCAGTGTTGTTTTCATTTGTATTTCCCAAATGACCATTGATGCTGAACATTTTTCATATATTTGTTTGACCTTTGTATTTCTTCCTCTGAGAAGTGTGTATTCATCTCAGATGCCTATTTTTGGATTGGGTCCTTGGATTTTAGGGGCCTCATTTTTTTTTTTAATTCTTTACATGTCTTAGATAGAAGTCCTTTGTCTGATGGACAGTTGGCTAAGATATTTTCCCAATTCGTGGGTTTTCTTTTCACTGCACTGGAGATTTTCTTTGACATGCAAAAACTTTTTAATAAGATGAGATCCCAGCTGTTGATTCTGGGAACTATTTCCCGTGCAGTTTGATTTTTGTTCATGAACTCTCTTACTCCTATGTCGTCAAGATTTTTACCTACTTTGTATTCCAGCAGATTTAGTGTCTCTGTTTTACTATTCAGATCTTTGATCCATTTTGACTTTAGTTTAGTGCATGGTGATAGACATGGATCTAGTTTTAGTTTTCAGCATATGGAAAGCCTCTTATTAAAGAGGCCCTCTTTCTTCCAGTGTACATGTTTGCCCCTTTGTCAAAGATGAAGTGGCTGAGTGTGTTTGTAGTTGTAGCTGTATCTTATAATCTATTCCATTGATCTTCAGGCCTGTTTTTATTGCAGTACCATATTGATTTTATTATAATAGCTTTGTAATATAATTTCAAGTCAGGAATTGTGATGCCTCCTGCCTTACCTTTGTTGCCCAGAATTGCCTTTGCTATTCTAGGTCTCTTTTGGTTGCAGATGAATTTCAGGAATGACTTCTCTAGCTCTGTGACGTACACAGGTGGTATTTTGATTGGAATTACATTAAATCTGTATAACAATTTTGGGAGAATGGCCATTTTCACGATGTTTATTCTTCCTATCCATGAACAGGGAATATCTTTTCATTTTCTGAAATCCTCTTCAATTTTCTTTTTCAGAGTAATGTAATTTTCACTGTATAGATTTTTACTTTCTTTGCTAGACTGATTCCAAAGTATTTCATTTTTTTGGATACTATAGTGAAGGGTGTAATTTCCCTTATTTCTCTCTCAGTGAGTTTGTTGTTTATGTACAAGAATGCTATTGATTTTTTAGTGTTGATTTTGTATCCAGCACATTACTGAATTTGGTTATTACATCTAGAAGTCTTTCAGTGTATTTTTCGGGGTCTTCTATGTAGAGTATCATATCATTTGCATATAATGATAATTTAAATTCTTCCTTTACTATCCTTGTTCCTTTTATTTCTCTCTCTTGACTACTTGCTCTGGCTAATGCTTCCAGAACTATATTGAATAGGAGTGGTGATAATAGACATCCTTGTCTTGTTCCTGATTTTAGGTTGAAAGTTTTCAGTTTTTCTCCATTTAGTAAGTTGTTGGCTATTGGTTTATGATATATGGCTTTTATCAGGTTGAAGTAGAGATCATCTATTCTGATTTTCTGTAGGGTTTTTATCGTGAATGAGTGTTGGATTTTGTTGAAAGCTTTTTTGCATCTATTGAGATGATCATGTGATTCTTGTCCTTGGCCCTGTTGATACGGTGTGTTACACTTATTGATTGGCACATGGTGAACCATCCTTGCATTCCTGGGATGAATCCCACTTGATCATGTTGTATAATCTTCCTGACAACTTGTTGCATTCTATGTGCCAGTATTTTATTGGGGATTTTTGAATCTATGTTCATTAGGGAGATTGGCCTGTAATTTTCTTTTTTGGTTGGGTCTTTCTCTGGTTTTGGTATTAGGATAATATTTGTTTCCAGGAATGAGTTAGGGAGACTTGCTTCCCTTTCAATTTCATTGAAGAGTTTGAGGAGTGTTGGCATTATGTCTTCCCTAAATTTCTTGTAGAAGTCAGCAGTGAATTCATCAGGACCTAGGCTTTTCTTTGTTGGTAAGGTTCTAATTATATTTTCAATTTCATTAATTGAAATTGGGCTATTCAACAGTTTTACATCTTCTTGATTCCGTTTTGGTAATTCATACATTTCTAGGAATATATCCACTTCTTCTGTGATATCGAACCTATGGGCTTAAAGGTTTTTGAAGTAGGTATTGGTGATCTTCTGTATTTCCACAGGGTCTATAGTGATTTCACCCTTTTCATTTCTTATTGCATGGATTTGAGTTTTTTCTTTCCTCTTTTTGATAAAGTTGGCTAGGGGTTTATCAATTTTATTTATTGTTTCAAATAACCGACTCTTCAATTCATTAATTCTTTGTATTGTTTTCTTAGTTTCAATTCCATTGTTTTCTGCTCTGATCATTATCATTTACTCCCTTCTTTGGTCTTTGAGCTTGACTTGCTCTCCCTTTTATAGAAGTTTGAGGTGCAGCATTAGGTTGTTTATGTGTGTTCTTTCCATTTTTCTGATGTGGGAGTTTAGTGCTATCAATTTCCCTCTGAGGACTGCTTTCATTGTATCCCACAAGTTCCAGTAATTTGTATTTGCATTTTCATTTTGATTGTAGATATTGTTTAATTTCTTCTTTAATTTCTTCTGTGACCCATTGATTGTTTAGAAGAGTATTATTTAATTTCCATGTGTTTATGGGGTTCTTGTGGGGTTTTTTGTCATTAATTTCCAATTTCATTGTACTATAGTCAGATAATATGCATGGAATTATTTCAATTCTCTTGCATTTACTTAAGCATGTTCTGTGGGCTAGTATAAGATCTATTTTAGAGAATGACCCGTGTGCAGCTGAGAAGAATGTGTATTCTGATGTTGTTGGTGGAACACTTGGTACACATCTACTAGGTCCATTCGTTCACAAGTTTGATTCAGTTCTGCTATTTCTTTGCTGATTTTTTGTTAGGTTGACCTGTCTCTGTGACAATGGCATGTTAAGGCCCCCTGTTATAACTGAATTATTATTTGGTTTTTCATGTCTATTAAGATTTGTCTTACATAATTGAGTGCTCCCATATTTGGTGCATATATATTCATGATCATAATCTCTTCCTCTTGAAGTTTTCCCCTAACAAGTATGTAGTGACCTTCTTTATCTCTTTTGATCGTTTTTGGTTTGAAGTTCACATTGTCTGCAAACATAATAGCTACCCCTGCTTTTTTCTGGGTTCCTGTTGCATGGAGTATTGTTTTCCATCCTTTGATTTTTAGTCTGTGAATTTCCTCTTGAGTGAAATGTGTTTCTTGTACACAGCATATTGTTGGATACTGTTTCTTAACCCACTCTGCCAGTCTGCTTCTTTTTATTGGTGAGTTGAGACCACTTACATTGATTGATATAACTGATATGTACTGACTCATCCCTGTCATGTTATCTTTCTGTTGTTGGTTTTCTACATTTCTGTTTAATTGTTTGCCCTGCTTGATGGTTTCCTTCTACTGTTGTTCTTGGGATTGCAGTTATCTTTGTCTCTTCCTAGAGTGTTTTTCAGTACTCTTTGTAGTATTTCTTTAGTGGCTATGAATTTCTTCAGTTGTTCTTTGTTGTGGAAGTATCTTACTTCTCCATCAGTTTTTAAAGATAGTTTTGCAGGATACATCAATCTGGGTTGAAAGTTGTATTCTTTCAGGATTTGAAATACTTCACTGCAAGCTCTTCTTGACTGGAAGATTTGTGTTGAGAAGTCTGCCATAATTCTGATAGGCTTTTCTTCGTAGGTGATCTGTTTCTTTTCTCTGACAGCTTTTAGTATTCTGTTCTTGTGCTGAATTTCTGATATCCTAATTATTGTATGCCTGTGTGAAGATTTATTTTCATTATGGTTAATTTGGGTTCTTTATGCATCACTTATTGTATATCATATTCTTTTCTCAGGTTTGGAAATTTTTCTGCTATTATTTCTGCAAATAATCCTTGCAGGTCATTCATATTGACCCCTGCTTTTTCGTTGGCACCTATTAATCTCATATTGTTTCTCTTTGCAACATCTTTCAGCTGTTGAATTGTTTCCTGGTTCCTTGTTATTGTTTCCTGGTTCCTTGTTACTTTTTAAGAGAGCTTTTCTTTTGTGATCCTAAGCTTGCATGCTGTCTTCAAGGTCTGAGAGTCTATCTTCAGCTTCATTCAAGTGGTTTTGCCAACTTTCAATGGAATTTTTAATTTCCTCAATATCCCTTTGAATGTTTCATGCATTCTAATTTTGTCTTACATTGTTCATTCAAAGTTTCCATCATTTTCTTATGTTCTTCTATTTTTTATCTTGACCATCTTTAGATACACACAGCATTTCTTTCATAACGTTTGTCATTTCATTTTTTACCTGAGAGATTATTTTTTATCTGATTTCCTCTATAGCTTCATGGAGATGTTTCTTTACTTCAGTTGCCATCATTTCAGAAAGTTCAGTTGTGCGATTTCCACTGTCTTCCATTTCATTGTCTCTTGGGTTTGTTCTTGGTGGGCTGGAGGACTGAGACTGCAATTTGCTCTTTCATTTTGTCATTTTCCTCTGAGACCTGTGTGACTGGCCAGGCAGTCTCCCAATGGATTACACTAGAACACTGCACTGGGTAGAGCTTCAATCCTCCAATATCCCCATGGCTAGTTGGGGCACACCCCCAAACTATAGGGCCAGAGCCTTGTGATCTGTGGCCTGTGAGGCTGGCCATGTGTTCCGCTGTTGTACTTTGTTGGGTTGCTCTGGGATGCTAGACTGGGAAGAACTTGTATCCTCCCTGCAGTTGGCAGGGGCACACCCTTGGAGCATGTCACCAGGGCCTAGAACCTGGATGGGTGGAGTTCAGAACCTCTGCAATGGAGGTGGTTAGCAGAGACTCACCCCTGAGGTGTGTTGCTGGGGTCTTGTGCCTGGCTGTGTGGAGTTCAGAACCTCCAGGAGCTGACCTGTGGCCACACCCCTGAACTATGGAGCTGAGGTCTTGTGCTCTGATGGGCGGAGCTCAAATTCTTCAAGATCCTTCAGCTATGCTGTCCGCTCCCTGATGAGTGGCTCTGGGGCTCTAGGCTGGGCTGGGCTCAGTACCTCTGTGTCCTGTGAGGCTGGCCGGGTGTTCCCCTGATGGATTGCTCTGGAACACTGGGCTGGGCAGAGCTTGGATCTTCTATACAGCTAGTGAGAACGCACTCCCAGAGTGTGGCGCCAGGGCCTTATGCCTGGCTGGGTGGAGTTCAGAACCTCCAGGATCCAGGCAGCTAGGCGGAGCACACCCCCAGAGTGTGGCACCACTGGGACCTTGCATCAGGCTGTGAGGAGTTCAGAGCCTCTGGAGTGCAGGCTGTTCATTGTTTTGTTTTGATTGACTCCATTCTGTTTTATTTCATTTGATCTTATTCGCTTCAAAAAAGATTTTTAAATGCTTTACAGATCCTCACTTACTTATCCTGACAACCCTCACAGTCACAGAGAGAGAGGACCAAGCTAAGGGTCAAAGAGGGAAGTAATTTTATCCCAAGTCACAAGTTAGAAGACATGGTGGAGATGAGTTTTAAATGTAGGTGAACTGATTGTGTCCAGGTGTTTAAATGCTGTACTAAACCACCTGGTGAAGAGTGAGTGGTTTTTAAATGCAGAAGAAAGACACTATAATGTAATTTCCACTATTCTTAATAGATCAGTATTTCAATGTTTTTATCCATAAGCATTCATGGGAAATAAAAACTATATTCTTTATAAACTACCATTTCCCAAGAGAACCAGCTCCAAGACAAATGCTGAATAGTTTAATGGGTTCCATTCTCCTTTTTTCAAATAGAGTGAAGGAGAAGAGATGGTGCTTAAGTCTAGTAGGTTCTACATAGCATTGGGTGCAGCACTACTCTGTAGGGCACCAAATGGCCTGGCTTCTACCGAGGCAGATCAGAGCCAACTTGCTTACTGCCCTCCAAATGAAAAGGTCATAGTTATAGAAAGCGAAGTCTGAACCTTTGTTTTGGACTGTAATTTATAACCCTATAGTCTTGACCTTAAATATAAAGTCCTACAGTCATAAGGATAGGAATCCAGTAACTGCCTTACATCTTGTGTTAATTCTTCCCTTTCATTGCCCACCAACTTCACAGCACGTGTCTGAATTCTTGCATTTGCTTCCAATGCTCAGCCCCTAAAAAAGACCAGTAGCAATCAAATGAGTTTATAATTTGTCCGTACATCTGTCCCATGGCACTTAATATAGAACCATGGGGTGTGGCTCCTGATTTAGCCTCCTGACAGTCACGTGTCTCTGAGATTAAAAACATCTAACCAAGAATTTTGAAGCTTAACTGTGGTTCAGAACTAAAAATACAAAGCTAATCATTTAAAAACATGTCAAATACACTCTTTTCAATGTTACTTGTATGACTCGATGTTTCCAGGTTTTGTCGTTTTTGTTTCTTTGCTTCCACAACTTCTTTATTACATATTAAAAGTCAGACTGCCTTCTCCCATGAAGGAAATGATTTCCCAGGCAGAAGTTTGATTGCAAATCCTAGTGAAGGACTCTTTCAGCCTTAGTTGTTGGGAAATATCTTCCCCTGTACCCAGATTCATCTGTCTCTTTCCTGCAGTCCATATAGGTGGACTTTAGAAAATGGCAAAAAGAGATAAATATTCTAATATGGTTATTCTTCCTCTGAATTCCTCCTTTGCCCACTCCTTAGCAAATTGGAGGGACTCTTCCTTGATGGAAAAACATCAGGCTGCAGTTGTAAGAAAAGGTAGATGAACAGGGATTAAACCAGCATCCATTACCTCATCTTCGTGAGAGCACAGGAAGGTTGCTATTGCTTTCCATAGATTACATCACATTTTCTAATTTGTTATCCTAGTACAATCAGCATCAACCAAAATTGCAATCAAGTATATAATTTGGTAAGTTTGCCATAAATCTAGATCTTTATCATGTCAATTGCTCCCAAAGTCTCCCCTTTAGCCTGAGTGAGCTGCCCTCCCTCTGCCTGTCCTACACATCCCCAGGTAACCATGGATTTTTCTAGAACCCTGCATTGGGTTCAGTTTTCCATAATGATGTTTAAGTGGACATGTAAAGGAGTGTGTACTTCTCTTTGGTCTAGATTTTTTCATTGCGCACAGTTATTTTGAGATTCAGTAGTTCATTACTCATTACTGTTTATTCCCTCAGAGTGTACATATTGAGTTTTTCACAGTTTGGGGCTATTTACAAATAAAACCACATGTCTTTGTATGAACACATGCTTTTAATTCTCTTGGGTACATATACAAAAGTAACAACTGAACACAATAGGCTTAAGTTTAAGATTTTAAAAAACTGCAAAAATGTTTTACAAAAAAAGTTGTATAATTTTACATTCCTATCAGCTATGTTTGAGAGTTTCAGTTCCTCCAACTCTTCACTAACACTTACTACCATCAACGTTTTACACTTTATCCTTTTAATACATGTGTAATGCTCTCATTGTGGTCTTGCTTTGCATTTTTCTACTCAGCAGCGATGTTGAACATCCTTTCATGTGCTTATTTGCCATTTGTATATTTTTTGTGAAGTGTCTGTTCAAATCTTTGACATATTTTTTAACCATGTTTTTCATTTTCTTGAGTTCTGAGAGGTTTTCATTCCAGATGTAAGTCTGTATCAGTTGTATCATGTACAAATACCACACTATCTTAGTGTAGCCTTATACCAATGCTGAATTCATGTAGTGTAAACTCCCATGTAAATTTGTTAACTTGTAAAAAAAAAAATAGCATTTTAAAATGTTTATAAGATATTGACTGGGATTGCCTGGGACCTATATATCAGTCTGTGAGAATTGACATCATAACAACACATGAACATGATATTTGTAATGTATTAGTCTTAAACATCTTTTGCCCTAAAAAGATGTTTATTCCTAAATATTTCATGTCTTTATCCTATTAAAGGATTTTTCACATCAATACCTGATTGTTCATCAATAAATGTAGAAATGCAAAGTCATTTTTGTATATTGCTTTGGAATCCAGAAAACTTGCTTAACTGCTCTCTTCAAGTATTTATGTAGATTTGATCAAGTGTTCTACATAGATGATCATGGCATCTGACCTCCCAAGATTTTCTTCTTACTTCCTTAGGCAGATGACCTATTACTTTCTCTTGCCGTTTTGCACTGAACAAAAGGATAGAAGCAAAAAGTGGGCATCTTTGCATTATTCTTGAATTTTAGACTAAAGCATTTAGCCCTTCATAAGTATGGTGTTCACTGTAGATTACTCATAGACATGCTAGCAACTTAAGGAAGTTTCTTTCTATTCCAAATTTGCTAAGAGTTTAACAGGAATGATTTGGATTTTGTCAAATTTGTTTTAGGTTTATTGAGGTGATAATATGATTTTTATGTATTTGGTAATAGTGAATTCTACTGATCAATTTTTATGAGTCAACCTTGCATTCTTGGGATAAACCATGCTTAGAAATGATAATATTCTTTTTAATTTTTTAGATTCAATTTTCTACAATTAAGATTAGAATTTTGCATTTAGGTTTATGAGCAATAACAGTCTATAATTTTTTCTTTTGGTAGTATCTTTCTCTGGTTTAATCTCTAAAATAAGTTTTAAAGTAGTTCCTTCTAACTGGTTGTGGTGGCATACACACCTGTAATCCCGGTCATGGCCAGTCAGAGCTATGTAGTGAGTTCAAGGCCAGCCTAAACTACATAGCAAGACCCTGTCTCAAGAACAAACCATAATAACTAAATAAAGAAAGTAGTTCTTTCACTTCAATATTCTGAGTTTGGGAGTCAGCGCCATTCGCGGACCGGGGTTAGAGAGAACAATGGCTGCAGCACCAAACAAGCCCACTCTGGGAACTGGTGCCATGTGCAGGCCTCTGGTGGACTGGAAACAGCCAGATCTAGCCCCTTCTGGCACCAGGGCTGAGAGACAAGAAGTACCATCCACCCTTCCCCCAAGCGATTGACTTATCCAGAGAAACACAGGCTGTGATGATAGTTATGGGGGTGAAATGCAATTGGATACCTGTGGTGCTTTGGTGTTTCACTAACATTGCAGGTTTAGGGCCAGTGGTCTGATTATAGGTTCAGAGGATATCGCTAAGCAATGTGTCATCTGGCGGGGGGGTCTCCTTTTGAGGGTTGCAATCATTGTTGATTCCCTATGGTCTTGTTTTGAGGTCCTATGTTGTTTCCATTGTTTTGTTCGGTTGGGTTTTATTCTCTTTTGTTTTGTTTATGTTAAATTCCATGGCAGGAGAAGCTATTTCAAGGATAGCAAGATATATTATGGTAGCAATTTTGAATTTACTATTGGCTTGTTTTGAAGTCCTTTATCACATTCATTGTTTTGTTTTTATTGTTTCTATTCTAGTCTGTTCTGTTTGATTTTTACTATATCTGAAGTTATCTGCAACTGTTTTGAAGACATCAAGGGGCATTATGGTAACTACTGTTGATTTCATAATGTTTTGAAGTCCTGTATTTCTTACACTGGTTTGTTTTGATTGCTTTTATTCTGTTACATACTCTTTATAATAGAAAATAGAAAATAAAAAATAAATATTCTGAGTTTGCCTTAAAATAGAATCTTTCTTCTTATATTTTGGCATAATTTACCAACAATACTTTCTAAGCTTAGAATTTTTCAGGAAGATTTTTAACTAATAATTCAATTTTTTGGTGCTGGGTGTATAGCTCAGTAGTAGAAAACTTGTGTGCCAAGCATTAGGCCCTGAATCCAATTCCCAGCACTAAAAAATAATTCAATTTCTTTAACAAAAACAAGGCTACTCATGTTATATGGTTTTTTTGTTGTTCTTGTTTTTGTTTTTGCTTTTGTTTTAAGTGAGCTTTGGTATTGGTATTTTTCGAAAAAATTGCATATTTATATATCAGAAAAACTTCACCTGTGTTCTTGAAATACAGTGGTCCCTGGATTCACAAACTTAATTCATTCCATGATTCTGGAAAACATGGCCACATTCGTGTTCATGTGGGGAAGATGACTGTAGTCATGTTTGTCACCTGATGCAGAGTTCACAAATAAAAACAAAATTTTGCCAAATGCTTTTGTTTGCAAACAAAATTTTGCACAAACAAAAGTATTAGTGAACTGAGGTAGCACTGAATTGTATAGTTCTACTAAGGATATAATTCTAACTTGACTGCTTTATTCCTTACACTGTTTCTATAAGAAGTATGCTGTCATCTTTAACTTCATTACTTTGTATCTAATACGTGGTTTTTAAATTGGCTGCTTTTAAAATTTGTCTCTTACAACTGGTTGTCAGCAATTTGATTATTTTGTGCTACAGCGTAACATTTTTTATGTTCCTTATCCTTGAGGCTCATTAAGCATCTTGGATCTATGTATTTAAAGTTTGATCAAACTTAGAAGTGTTTTTGGCTATCATTTACTCAAGCACTTTTGCCTCTCCCAACCCCACCACTTTCTGGGAACTTCAGACTCCTATTACATATACATTAAACTGCTTGAAGTTGACCCAAAACTTGCTAATGCTTTGATTTTTTAAATTTCCTTTTCTCTCTTTCATTATAAATAGTCTTCATTGCTATAATTTTGAGAGCATTCGTGCCCTTTTGCAATATCTAAATTGAAATTAATCCCTTCTAGTGTATTATTGTCTCACACTTAGTTTTCATCTCTGGAATTTGAGATGAAAATTTGAATTCAATTTGAATCTTTCTTGTAACTTTCATAACTCTTTTTTAAAATTTGGGATATAGTTGTACCGTTTCTACTCATTTTAACATCTTTATAGCTTTACTTCATGTTCTTGGGTATTTTTTTCTCCTTGTTATGAGTTGTATTTTCCTGCCTCTTTGTATACCTGGTGGATACCAGACATTGTGTATTTGTGTGTACTTCCTGTGTGCTAAACATATTTTTATTGCCATAAATATTAGAAAGCTTTGTTTTGCAATGAAGTTAAGTAACTTGATCAGGGCTAGGGATATAGCTCAGCAGCATAGCACCTGCCTGGCAATTGTGAGGTCCTGAGTTCAATTCCCAGTACCAAAAAAAAAAAAAGTACCTTAATCATTTCTAGTTTTTCTTTTAAAATATCTTAGGTGAGACTGAAACGGTGCTTAGTCTACGACTGTTTCCCACAACAGAGGCAAGACCCTTCTGCGCACTCCACCCCCTGCTCTGTACATTTTGGGGTCCTCTGGCCCGGCTGGTAGGAGCAGGCACCTTCCTGAGGGTGTTCCTTTCCCTGGCCTCACACGGTTTCCATGGTACTTGCACACGAAGTCGTACCAAGCCCTTTTCTAGAGAGCAGTAACTAATCAAATGTATTTATAAAGTGTTCATACATTTCTCACCTGCTCCTTAATATAGTGCGTTGAGTATGCTCAGAACCACTGGGTGTGTCTCCCAAGTAAGACAGTTTCATGACAAGCCGTCACATGTTTCTGAGATAAAAACAGTCACACAGGAATTCTGAAACTTCACTGCTGTTCTGAACTAAAAATATAGAACTAATCATTACAAAGCATGCCAAAAAGGTAAATTACTTCATATTGGCTTTATATACAGTTTGTTTTTCATAGACACTTTTTAATTCAAAGTCAAACCAAGAAAGAATCCCTTTGGGAACAATTTTAGGCACTTGGATGAATAGTAACCAAAAAGAAGGTTTCCAAATGACGTGAGTTCATCATTTAAAGGGATGGTACTCTACATAAGCCACATACCAGGCCGTTTTCCTATGAAGAATTGATGTTTTCCATAAAGGACATAAGAAAAAAAACTTACGACAGTTCATAATGTTTTCCCAAGAAGTAGATATAAACGAAATGGGTCAATGTATTTAATTTTATATGTAAGCAGATTTTGATAATTATTTCTACTTTCATACTCCTGGAACACAGTATATATCAAAATTTTCTTTCTCAATAAATTAATAAGTTTTAATAAAAATTTCCCTTCCTTGAATTTTGGTGAGGGTCTAAACCACACATTGGATATTATATGTTGGAACATCGTGGGTTTACCTAAAAATAAAACTTGATTGTTGGCAATTTTCAAAAGTTGGTTTAAAAACATCAAATTGACTGCAAAAAAAGAATAACTTTTACTATCCAAGATACAATAATAATATTTGCTGTTTGCATTATATTTTTAATAGTCCTGAAAGCTAAACTTCAAATGTTCGAAAAAAAATTATACAACCCAAATGTCCATTGACATTTGACCTATTAGGACACAAAACAATTAATATGAGATATAATTTGATCATTTCAAGGTACTGATGCATTGGAAGCCCATTTACAACCACGTGGAATGCAGAAAAGAATTGGGGCCTATGGATACGGAGCACAGTATATCACAGTGTATTCACCGCATTTTCAGGATGGTTAATTCATGTACTTTACAGGAAGTATGGTAAATATTACTCATCCACTCAATAATCTGTATTTTATTAGGATAAGCATTGCAGATCTGGAACAAAAGAAAGGCTCTGAAATGAGAATTGAATTCAGCCTGCTTGTATAAGAAATATTTCAAGAAGCAGCAGGAAGCATTTATATAGGTACATAAGAGTTGCTGCAAAATTTAAGTTGCTTCTTTGAAGTAAAGCGTCAGAAATGGCCTGGTTTCTAAGTTTGTGTCCACTTACCACAGAGTCATTTGTAACTCTCACCTATCTCTGGATGGTACTTCAGAGGCTGGGTTTATGACAGCATGGCAGAAATGTCTAGCCTTTAATTTTTACTCTAGCAGAGTCAATCCTGGAAGACGGCAGAGTTCCTTTTCTTGCCACTATGCCTTTTTCTGAAAGCTCCTCATTCGATTAGCTCTCATTTCCTAAGCCAAATTTAAGAGCATAAAACTCTTCCGGGGAAATTGTAAAGTCTATCTATCACACTCTGTCAATTCTACTTATTCTGTGACAGGCATCTAACTATGTCAACTCCTTAAATGTGGGATAGGGGTGGGGAGACCCAAGGGGGCCAGAACTCATAGAAAAGAAAATCAAAGTAAGCCATGAGGAAGTCAAAGCTAGTTAGCTATAGATTTATAATTCTGGTGAAGACAAACAAAATGAAGGGTTTATCTGTCTAACCAAGATGTACCACTTCATTTCTCCAGTGTTAAAGCTATGGTTATATGCCCACTAGTATTGCCGTGCTGGACGGACCACACCTCCTCAGTTTTTAGTCTAATGGGTGATGACTTCAATGAGTCTCAGGCCCTCAAAGGACATCACAAATCCATAGTTGATGATCTTTTGAAATTCCCTTGTCTTTTCCCTTGTGCTTTCCCTACCAAACAGGGTGGCCTGCATTGTGTTGATTTCTAAAGGGACTCACTAACTGCCAGAAAGAAGCCTGGCTTCTAGAACAATCTCTGTCACTACAGTTGAGGACACCCACTTAAAATGCCATCCACGATGAGCTTGGGGGCACATTATTACAATCCCAGAGAGGCTGAGGCAGGTGACCATAATTTCAAACCCTACTGGGAAACTTAGCAATTTACCAAGACAAAATAAAAAATAAAGGGCTTGGAATGGTTCAGTATGAAGCCCCTGAGTTCATTCCCTAGTACCACAGAAAAATGTTATCCTACTTAAAATAACAGGAATTGAGTGGGGCTGATCCTGAGTTCTTCTGTTACAGTAAATTAAATACACGGCTGAAGGACAGTGAAGTTCACGGAAAATCACTTCTCCTCGCTGCCTTAACATCTTAGTATCCCCTCCAACCATGTCTTCAATGGGTACCATGAGTCTATACAATCTTTAAGATAGAATTCAGCTTGCTGTTTAAGTAACAAGGTCAGAACACTCTGCTTCACTGTGGGTGTTTGTGTGTGTGTGCCCTAGTATATCCCCAGTACTAGTTCCTGTCACATAGCAGTTGCTCAATACATATTTATTTAAAGAACAAACCATATATTTTAAAGATTATGCTATATTTTCACATCTTTTGTTTCCCTGTTTTCATTGTTATTTGGGGAGCGATTCTGTCTGTGTCATGAGGCAACGTGAGGGGAAAATTAGAATGAGTAATATCAACTAATGCCAGCAGGGTCACCTTCTTCTGGGCAGAAACTAAGAGTAAGAAATGAACATTCTGAATGAGGACCCAGGTAAGTCCAGAGCAACAGAGCTGGTCTGGCTCTGACTGGTTCCAACCATATTCATGAAGCAACCCCCTCCATGAGTCATAGAAATCACATGAGACCACAGCTGGCCAATTCCACAAGCACCTATTTTATGTGTTCTGGCACAGCCACAGTTATACAGCAAATATCAGTACAAAACCAAGATGAGTCCAGGTTCTCGAAGGGAAAAGATCTTGCTGGACACACTTAAAACACCAGAATCAGTAGCTTCCTTTTCTGTAACTGTTGCTCTTCCTTTGCATTTTTTCCAGCCTACAACATCTGGGGAGTGTGCAACCCACTTTCCACAGTGGGTGCCTTCTCCATCCCCGTCCTCATCACGATGGCACATCCCAAGTCACCTATTCGTTTACACCAGCGGGTGCCCAGTGACTACCTGTCTTCTCCATCACCACCAATGCCAGCTGCACAAAATGTAGGGAAAGGAGAGGTGAGGAAAAGAAAAGTAGGAAAGGGAGGGCTGGGGGAACCAGCTCGTCAAGTGCAGGACAAAGCGACACTGGGGAGTACTGCTTCCACCTAAACAGCAGGTGCACACTATCCTCCTCCCAGACTAGGAAGAGCCCTCTTATTAGTAGCAAGGAAAAGAAATCTCACAAAGCTACCTGCAGACGCTAGAAGCCAGAGGCAACAGGCAGGTGGAGTGTACAGAACGTTTTGCAACATCCCACAAAATGGCTAGAAAAAAGCCTGCATGTACGGTTTTAAAAGTAAGTTCTCCAAGTTGGACCATGAGCGTCAGGGATCATACTCACTCTTCCCAGACTAGCTGCTCCACTCTGGATGTTTTCATTTTACAACTTCTTCATTTAACTCCTTAGCTCCTGGTTTCAACTTTTTCTGGCCAAATCCACACTTATCAGTGGGAATCATAACCAAAAGCACAAAAATCAGGTAAAAGATTTTGAGAAAGAATGGGGCAGGGGGAGATGACACAGTTCCAAGGGTAAAGGTTTTCAAATACCCAGTAACCCCATTTTTTATATTAAAATTAAAGTTTAAATGTTTTCCAGAATGTAAGATGCAACAGTGTTGGAAAACAATGAGAACTGTGAGAACTATTTCTTTTATATTAGCCAAAATAGCAAGGCCTCAGACTGTCTGACCCGAGAGCCAGATGTCTGTCAGGCAACCCGATTCTCCCACAGCACGGAGAAGAAATCACAGTAAAGAACATGCATTTTCACTTTCTCCCCAAAGAAAATACAGAAGGGTCTACTTTATTATTTCTGCACACTTTTCTGTTGAAGAAAAGACTGTATCAAAATCTTTCCTAATGACCTGTGGGCAGCCACACTACAAATAAAAGCAGGGGCCCGGATGTAGCTCAGCAGCGCAGCGTCTGCCTGGCAAGTGCAAGGTCCTGAGTTCGATTTCCGACACCAAAAAAATAAAAGAATGCAAATAAAAACATAAAATAAAAAATTCACTCTTACAGGCCACTGTTCACCCATTTTCAAACACACTTTCGGTAGCAGTCTATTCCACAAACCAGAATCCCCGAATGGTGGGGCGTGTATTGAAGAAAGTAGGGACAGTTTATTGCCATAAATCCTACTCATTCCACTTTTACGAATAAAACGTCAATTTAAAACTGTGAATGACGTCCAGCACGTATGGGCATTCCTTTAGTGTGCAGACCACGGGTACACATACACTCGAGTGGGGCTAACACGTCTTTTGCATCCATCTGGAATATTCCCCCACTCCCGCCACGTCATCGCTCCCTGTGCGAGCGACCGAGCACAGTGGATCTAAAATTGGCACATTTCAAGGTCAAGTGATACAGCAAACGGAACCTGACCTCGAAGAGCCCGCCTTTGTCCGCGCGGCCAGCCGTGGAAACGCGCGCACACGGCACTTCACCTCATAAATCTTCGTCCCAGAAGATTGCTCGCTTCTTCCTCGAGTGCTTACGGGAAAGACATCTGGACGTGTCTGCGCCTCGCCTCCACCACCCCCGCCCCCGACGCACACGCACAGCTGCAGGAGCAAGGGGGGTGGGATTTAACATCCTATTGGTTCACACAGGCACAGAATCTGAAGCCGCTCCAAGACGTGTATCAAGTAAATCAAGTAAAAAATACCATTTTCACAAGTCTGTAATTATGTATTTACACAAATTACATAATCCTCTATGTGTTTACATACAATTACATATATCAGAGGAATAACACAGCGTTGTGGTGTTACTGAGATGAAACCGAATGAAAACGCCATCCACAGATGCCCTTCTTTTATCTATAAACCAGGGCCTGGCCGGGAAGGCTCCCCAACACTGACCTGGCACGTCCTGCAACGGTGCTGCGGACCTCCGCAGGCAGACGGCAGGGTGCTCCAGCCTGGGCCGGGAAGTCTCTGAACCACAGTGTGAGTGTTGGCGCCGGGAAGGTCGTGATCTGGTATGGCACATCTGTATGTGAAAGTGGAACGCCCCGTTCCACAGCGGCCAGGGGCTGCCACGCCACGGGAGGCAAACAGCGAGCTGAGGACGGCCCTTCCGCCGGCAGGGCAGCGACTGCGGACCGCTGGCGCCCTGAGCCACCCACTCTCCCAGAACACTTAGTTACATAAACTGCATAAATCAGTATTTATTTATTTACAGACCATTACAGTTTATTGTAGCAATTGCCAAAAGCATATAACATTTTCCTTTCCTTAAAATAAAAAAAGATACCAGAAGAAAGTAACTCCAAAAGTAGACGTTCAAGTAGCATTTGCTAGGAATGCAGAGATGTTCGTCTTTTTCACAATTCTTCTTCTTTCTTTTAGGCATTCTCATGCTACTTTAAGGTTACTTCTGGCTGTCTTCTAAAATCAATTTCGACAGGGCTAAATATTGTACCTACGACATCCTAGTAACTTGATTTTTCCCCATGACCCAATGTTTAATCTTTTTCAGCAAACATAAAGTAATGCCTTTTGGAAAAGCAAATGCCTGCATATATGCACATTTTAGCAGCAGCAAAATGTTAAACAATAAATAATACTACTTCCCAGAATTAAATGCAGCTTCTGTTTAGGAAGTAAAAGGGGGACAAATCTCAAGAACACAAATGAGGCCATTCTGATCCTCACGGTAAGTCAGGTATTTTACAGTGCTTCTCCTCCCGCTCCACAAGATTTCTCAGCTCAAGAGTATCAGGCTTAGCTCCCCCCAGCGCACACCAGCAGGCCAGCTCCGCGTCCTCCGGCCCGGACTGCAGGAGGCTACGTGTGTGCGCTCACGACAGTGAGACACGCGCCCTCCCTCCCAAGAGCTCCAACTTGCCAGTGATGCAACTTTACTTTTCCTGGAGAATGTGCATCCAAGCAAAACAATGTCAGAATACTAATTATAAATTAGTTACATAAATCCCAACACATTTCTTAACTGTCATTTTCAATTTCCCAATGTAACTGGTTTTAAAAAACTGTGTATAAGAATTAGCTATAAATTCCTTTTTTCTTAAATATTGCTTTAAGAATTTGGCTCCTTTCACCTTAGTATACAGTAAGAAACAGGCTCCCTTGCCCAAAGTCAAGTTCTAAAATTATTGCTACCAAAGAAGTATGTATTCTTATGCTTTTCAGCATAAAATGTCATAAAAGCCTTATAAAGATATTCTATATAGCAACCTCCACTCTGAAAACATTTAGTGCTTGGGAAGACCATTTTTAAAACTAAAGACAGTCACCAAATATAATACTCCCCCTCCATTGTCATTATTGATAAAGATTTATTGGATTCAGGTTGCAAGTTTTACTTGAAGGTTGTTATCACCACGCAGTCGTGACAGTTCACACCGAAAGCAGTTCTCTAGGAAAGATGTTACAATGGCCCCTATGGTATTGCATAATTTCATACTTGACAGCTAAGTGCACAAATAAAAAGCTTACAAGAATGATCCTGTTAATTTGACTCATTCTTTTAAAAGTCTGTGCTAGGTAAGCTTTTTTATTGTTGTTGTTTCTTCCCTTTTTGAGATCAGTACAATGTTTGCAAGAGATGGGCTAAAATAAAAAGCATAGTATGTTCTGCTTTGGTATGTTCTGCCACAGACTGAAACAAGTAAGACACATACCAACCCTCCTGTCCCCCAGCCATGAAGCTACAGTGATGGAGTCACTTAGGAGAGAGGAAAATTACAGACACAGAATAAAAGGTTGAGACCCAGTTTATCTTTAATCCTCTGGGATAAGCTATGAAACAAGCAGTCTGAAGAGCGAATACTCAGTGTCATGAGCAATGTGCATAAGTTTACAATGATACGGGCACAAAATAGATTGTCGCCTTTAGTACATTAGGGTCATTAGAATGTCTCCTATCCATGCACCATTATACCTACTTGCATGAATTTACCACAGATTCATAGCAGACTTTGCCACTTAATGCTTACAGAGCCTAAAGCTTCCAAAATGCCTATCTGGCCTGTACATATCTCATTAAAAATAAACTCTATATAATAAATAAATATATAAAATAAATAAAATGTTGCCTTTGGAATTTCTATAAATAAATTTAACTTTTTTCTTTTTTTTTCTTTTTTCTTTTTTTTTTTTTTTTTTTTTTTTTTTTTTTTTTTTTTTTTTTTTTTTTTTTTTTTTTTTTTTTTTTTTTTTTTCTTTCTTCTTTTTTTTTTTTCCTAAGAGGTCTTTGCTTTAAATTCACTGGGATGATACCAGTAAGAATTAACTGAAAGGTCTTTGAAGTGAGACTGCACCCTCCATGCCCTTGAGGATGCAGCGTACCTTGCGCAGGCCACCAGCCAGAAGTCTTGATGAGTGGAAGGATGGCAGCTGTGCTGATACAGGATGAAGTACAACTGATCAAAAATGTAAAAGCGTGTCTATTTCCCAGCATGCATCAGGCCGTGTCCTGCTTGCTTGTCTCTCTCAGGTGTCCCCTGCCACTCACCCACTCATGCACTCACACCCTCTCACCCAGTCCCCTCTCCCCTTCTTCCACAGGAAATCCGGCAACGGCCCCGGCAGCCCTCCAGGAGAACCAGCCTCTAAGTGCAGAACAAAATCAGCATGTTCTCATCCAAGCTTCCATCATACATTATGCATGCGACAAAGTTTGGCAACAGTGGGACCGAGGTGATGACACAGCTAATCAATAAGAACCCACCGCGTGAAACCGTTTATAGTGGTTACTCTGTTAAGGGCTCAAGTGAAGAAATTGTCTTTGTCAACTTTGGCTTAGAATATCCTTATATAGTTCAGGTACTTTGTCTGGGTCCACTGGTCTAGGTAAAAAATGTGTGAATTTCTGATGCCGTTTAGTCCTGGTCCCTTCTCTTGGAGTCCCGTCTTTATTTAATGCAACATAGTACCGCCTTCCAGTGTCCACGTGTTTATACAGGTTTGATGAGTACGTGTTATACCAGTTTTCTTCAAACTGTTCTCTGAATACACATTCTTGGGTTAGTTTGTCCTGTTGAAAAAAAATAAACAAATAAATATGTTGCAAAATTAGCTACTTCCCATATTAAAAGAAATATTCTACTGCTACACAGTCCAAGCTGAGTAACTCTCATCCAAAATTCTTGGGACCAGAATGTTTTGGCTTTTTTTTTTTTCAGGTTTTGTAATATTTGCATACACATAATAGGATACACTGGGGATGTGGCCCAAGTTTAAACATTCATTTATGTTTCAAATATATCTATACACGTAGGCAATACTTTTTCATGAAAAGTTTCATGATGCAGAATGGTTTCTCATTTGGAATAATATCAGGTTGGTGCTCAAAATATTTTGCATTTTTAGGACACTTCAGATTTCAGACTTCCAGATTAGGGATGCTCAACCATTATAACCCTGATGAGAAAATACTGATTTTTTTTAAAAAACTTATTTTAACTACATCAATGCATTTTGCAAAAAACTGCTTGACTCTACCAATTTAACAACATTCCAATTTCTTATTCATAATGACTAAAACACAAAACACTCCAAGCATTTCCTAGTCAAATTCTTCCCTATGCCAATTATCATACTCAAAGGACAACTAACACACAGTGTCACTCTATTTTTACTACTGCCATTAGACAGGGACCATCCCGGGAGGGAGCACTTTGCAGAAGCCGAAGGCTCTCAGACCACTGTCTCAACTCCAGTGTTATTTCCTGTGAAGTCCTTGCTTCACGACCAACAGTTGCAGCTGCACAAATGACATCAGACAGTTTTGTCCTTCAAGCAGCCATGTTCATTACTAAGAGTGTTTCAAGCTTCACTGTGAGAGGCTTTCTCAAAATGCAGATTTCTGAGCCCTTGCCCTATATGACTCCAATCCAGAAATTCTCAAAACAGTCATCTCTAACAGTCACTGGGTGAATGCTGAAGAAGGTAAGTCTCTGCCCACATTTGAACAGAGGTGGTTGTCCCTTGCTATCTTTCGGGGTTCAGTTTCAAGACACCTCCCTGCCTCTTAACAAAACTTATGGTTGCTCAAGTCCATTACGCACAGAATCTGTGCATATCTGCTCAAATCATTTCTAAACAATCTGCAATGTATAATACAAATGCTATACACATGGTTGTTAGAGATTAATGGCAAGAAAACTGTACAAGTACAATACAGATGCAGCTTTTTTTCAATCCACAGTTGGTTGAGTCTGCAGATACACAGCCCGTGGACAGGAAGAGATGGTTATAATGCTTTTTATCATTACTGAGTGAGTCTTTCTCAATGCACAGAAATAAAAACACACACACTGGCCATCCTCTTTCCTTGAATTTAGATAGAAGAGCCCCCAATTTTAAAAGACACATGCTGAGGCACACAGAGCCCAAGAAGAAACCGCTACTTCTTCCTACATCCTAGAGCACAAAAGGTCCCCTGTCCTCATAGCTGTCTTCTCCTCCACTGAGCACTACAAAAGGTGGGGTCGCACTTAACCCCACAGCTGAGAGCTCCTGCGTGGGTCACTCAGGACCAGCACTAACAAACGCATCCCATCCCAGTGCCACCGCAGCAGCCAGGCAGAAGTGTGTGTACAGGAGCTGGGCCCGGGAGAAGCAAGGCGGGGTCTGCCTGGGCGTTCAGGTCCCAGCATCACTCCCTGAAACTTCCACACACAGTGCTTTCCTAGGTGGCACTTTAAAAACTATACTAAAATTAAAAATATTAATTTTGTTCATGTCCATTTTTTCTTTAGATCCTCTATTTGCAGGGTCTACATTCATGGATTCAAGCAACTGCAGG
Organism: Dasyprocta punctata; assembly: GCA_004363535.1. Taxonomy (NCBI): domain Eukaryota; kingdom Metazoa; phylum Chordata; class Mammalia; order Rodentia; family Dasyproctidae; genus Dasyprocta; species Dasyprocta punctata. Next base: position 95,249 of record RJWM01001564.1, read on the forward strand.
CTGAAAATAATAGGACTAAAAATTGCATCGGTACTGAACATGTGCAGACTCTTTTCTCGACATTCTCCTACCAATCCAGTATAACCATCTCATATCCACGGATTCACATTTCACTGGGTATTACAAGTCATCTCAAGATGATGTGACATTTACGGGTGGATGTGTGGGGTTCTCTGAAAATACTACATCACTTTATACCAGGGAGTTGAGCAAGGGTGGATTCGGGTGCCTGAGGGGGGTCCCAGAACCCATGCCCTCTAGACCCTGAGAGAGGACTAGAACGCATATAAGAGCATTGGACATTCTTCCCTTCCTGTCATCCAGACCCGGACAACAGACAGCAGACACCATCCATCGCCAAAGTAACAGATGCCCTTTTCACATCTGGAGCGTTGAGAACACAACATACTGAACTCACGGAGGCCAGTCTGGTAGAAGACTTCCATCTCCGAGTGTGGAGTAAGTGAGGAGTGTAGGCGAGGAGACAGGGAGGCCGTGGACAAACCCACAGCCCCAGGCGAGGACAGCTTCTCTGCGTCTCTTCCTTAACCCAAAGGTTCACCCACTCTCCCTGGCTGCCGAGGGTCCACTGTTCCCCACAAGTGCTCTTCCCTGGGGCTGAAAGTACTGAGCAGGTGGCCGTGGCTGTTGCTGTATTGTTTTATTTTGCTGCACTGTTGTTTTTGGTTTTTCACACTGGGAATCAAACCCAGGGCCTCACATATGCTAGGCAAGTGTCTTACCAAGGAGTTACACCCTGGGCCCAGATTTTCAATGAACTATTATCTCATTAACAAAGTTTTGCTACAGAAGATGACAGAGAGGGAAACAAAAACATCAGGCAGGACCAAAAATGATGGGAAAACTTCAGACAGCTGATGCTGGCTTTGGAGGGACAAAATGCAAGAACTGCAGAAAGAGAGCAGCTACCCACGGCCCCACAGGCAGCCACACTGCCCCATCCACAGGTGGACTGCTCCCCTGTGGGGGGCCCCTGCAGGGCTGGGGGTGCAGAGTGAGGCAACCCTTCTTCTCCCTCTGCAGGTGACTCTAGAGGGGCCATCTTTCTGGAAATGTAAACCCTCCTGCACTAAGCCTGAGTGTGAATAGTTGGCGTTCTATTACAACCCACGAAATAGAGAGTGTGTTAAAGCCATTAACAGCTATTTTAGTCTTTACTTCCATCTGCATAATAAGTAGTCTGCTCACAGGCATGACTATCCTAGCTAACAAGGGCTGGTTTTAGTTTGCTGTAATTAAGTAGATTTTCTAAACAAATTATGTGCATTTTTTATTAATAAAATGGACCAAAGTATGGAATGGGATGCTGAACCTTCTTCTGCTCTACAAAGGACAGGAAAAAACTGATTCAAATGAAGCTTTCTTTTTCTCAGTAGGAAATCACGTCGCCTGCCAAACATCTCCAAATTAATCTCTATTTTTAAAATGTAGAACAATTCCTTCTCCTTTCGGAGCCGTGAGTTAGGTGTTTTCTTTGCTGGTAAGTGGCCCTGAGCAGAACGGCCACGCATGCATCCCTGAGTGCAGTGTGGCGGCAGCCTGGGTGGAAGACAGACCTTCCCACCCGGGAGCACCGAGAAGCTGCGCACGCCGGCTCCACCCCTCGTTCCTGGGACTCAGAAGCCTCCTCCCTCACCAAAACAGGTGCGTGTGTGGGTTGGGCACTCCTAACCCCAAATCCAAAATGCTCCATGTTCCAGAACTTTCAGGGCATCACATTGGTACCCAAAAAGTTCTGAATTTTTGATTAGGGGTGGTTAACATCTATGCAAATAATCCAAGGTTCAAAAAACTGTGAAATCCAAAACACTTCTGGTCCCAAGCATTTTGGATAGGGGATACTCAACCTGTAGCAAGCATCTTAAGACAGGATTGTGATAAAGAGGCAATCAGAGGGCAGTGCTAGGCCAGAGGAAGCCCTTCTAAACCATGGTGTTGTTGCTGTCGTGTTAGTATCATAACCTCTGAGGAATGGAACGACCCTGGGAAACCATTTGTGTGATTTTCCAGTAAAACACACGGGGCAGGCAGCAAGGCCAGGATGTGAGACGATTTGTCCTGGCCTTGTTATCACAGTAATGAAACCACTAAAGCCGCGAGCGTCCGGGAGCACTACCCAAGCTGCAGTGAGCCTAAGCAGGGACAGGCCCCTTCCAGTTCCCTTTTCAGGGACCACGTCCCGCGGCTCCTGCAGCCTGGCTCATCCATGATGCCCGGATGCTGCTCCCAAGGAGCTGCCGTCCTGCAGGCCACGGGCAGGCCCCACAGGCCACGCTCAGGAATCCTCTCGAGCCACAGGTGCTTCCTTTTGTCTTTATCCCAAAACACAATTTCAGAAAAATATACTATTCACTTTGCAAGAGGAAGGTGCAGAGGGGGAAGAAACAGACCGCATGAGCAAAATTCTGCAGTGACAAGTACATTAGTATCTCAAAACAACACAAGTTTGTTTTTGGTTTAAGATGCTCATTATACACTGTTTTATTTTTTTTTTAAAGTCTTTTTAAACAGTTAGTAAGCTAAGAAATGGAACCGCTGTTTTCTCTGCTTAGTGAATAGAGCTCTGCTTCCTTAGGAGGTTCCTTCAAGCATCACTGACACACACAGAACCTCCCAGGCAACCCAGAAAATCAAGTGGATTATCGGACTATGAAACATGTGCCCTACAGCCAGGGTCTTTCTTCATGATGGCTAGGAGTTCAGCGGTCTCACACGCACGAGGGCTGCATAGCCAGCTACGTGAGACTGTGCAGACATCAAATCACAAAACCACCGGAATATCTCAGCTCCTGAAATTACACCAACTATGCCACTCTGATAAGCTTACAGACCATAAAAATTAAAATGAACCTTAAAAATTAAGGACTGAGTTACATTCCTATACCACGCATATATTTTAAATAATTTTGTCCTCTTATTTGGATTACATCAATGTGTGGTTTTGTTTTAGACAGAGAAGATATATAAAATTAATCTTTGAGCACACTTCTGTTCGGAGTGATGAAATACTCAGCTTAAGTAAATATATGTTATGTATTTCTATCCCCAATCTAATTCTACTTGAAAAATAAGTAGATGGATACAAATTGCAACAGCAAAAATACATTAACTGTATTCTTACATATATACAGGGCAGTGTCTGCCTTCGAATAAACTATACACTATACAATTATGGAACTCAGATGTTTTAAAATTCACCACATGTTTCCAATGCAGACAGTTTATAGAGTATTCCACTATAAAGTGATCAATTCTTATTTTATTGTATTTCCATGATTTAAATTTTTTTTAGATTATTTAACTCTAGCTGTTTATGGCATACCTATCTTTGAACTGTTGGATTATATCAGTAGAAGGAGAATGTGGATTTAATTCAAAAGTCTACCAAAGCCCATACTCTGGAACAAAATCCAGTGAGTGTTAGCAACTATGGAAACCTTTTCATTTTATATCACCAAATTCTGAGCAGTGGGGAAAACTAAAATTAAAACTTCAAAACTTTTGCCATTCCTGTTAACACCAAAGTATGAGACAATAATGTAAAAATTATAGTACAGCCCAGAGAATATCCAGGAATGTTATAAGACATAGACATATACAAATGCTAACTTAAAATATTAGACAATTTCAAAATGAGTAATTCATATGGGCATTATTATGCCCAATTCAATTCTATACTCATTTAGAAAACGAAATCAGAGTTGTTTCAAAATTCAAGACTCAGTAGCAGTTCTTACTACAAAGAGACTTGTAGTAAGAACATGCTGCTGTTTTTAAAACATGATTTCCATATTAATAAATACAGTACAGTTTTAACCACACTATCCAAATGGTTCATTGATTCAACTCAGTGGGTTATTTAAATTACCCATTTAAATTACACAAAATAAACTACTACCATGCATAAATGCATAATCAGTAACCACACAGACACTGACTTAAGTTCCCGAGCATTTCATAAGTTAATGACCTGGACGCACTCCCTCACCCTCACATCTAACGTTCGTTACAGTCACGGCATTTAAACCTCCCTCAGCCACAGCTACTCATCCCGACGCGCTCTTCCTCATTAATAATCAAGCAGTGAAGCCCTAATGGGAGTCGGTGCAAGGACCAGGGTGATTAAATACAGTGACTAAAGGGCCGGTAATAAGAAGCCAGGTCTTTTAACCCATGTCTCCTGAGAGGAGTCCCCAACCAGACAGAAAGCAGCAAACACAGCAGAGGCAGGAAGGCGCCATTTCTTAGTTTATTACAAACCCCAACCTAGCTCCAGCCCCCTTGCGCCTTCTGCATGCCTCACTATAAGTCCTTCTGCATGCCTCACTATAAGTCCTGTTTCTCAAAACCGCTTTACATTCCCTGCTCTCCCAGATGGGTCTTCCTTGGCGCTTACGCTCCCGGCCATCGCTCTCCTCTCTGGAACTGCAGGACCAAGGGCACTGGTTGTGTCTGGGTCCATGTCGGTAGGCAGTTTGCTATTTCATCTCATCGCAATATAGGAAATGGAGGGAGAAGGGCGGCCTAGGTGTAACTTATGGTTAGGAGGAAGGGGCTCTGCGGTGCTACTGCCCAGCACTGCAGACGACAAAACGCACTGCACACTTAAAACAGCCAGGAAGAAGGGTTTAATGCCTTCACCAGAAAATAACGGTGTTTAAGAACACAGATATGTTTAAGCTGATTTGAACATCACACAAAGGGCTGGAGGGATGGGTAGCTCAGCGGTGGAGTGCCCGCCTGGCATGCACAAGGCCCTGGGTTGAATTTCCAGCACCACAAGTAATAACAATAATACATTACACAATGTATACACATATGAAAACAACTCATGGTGCTCCATGAACATGTGCAATTTGTATGCTTCATCTAAAAAATACATTTAAACCAGTCACAGCGGCAGGCACCTGCAATCTGGGCATTTGGGAGGCTGAGGCAGGAAAACCTCAAGCCCAGGAGTTTGCAATCATCCTGGCCACCACAGTGAAGCCTGTCTCAATCCACTGATAAGCAAATTTAAATAGAACATTAACATTTTAAATATGCATTTATTTTTTAATTCTGTAAAATATTAAATATATAAAATTAAGACATCCTATATTCTCTCCATTCCTCCTCTACCTCAATAAGGAAAAAGAAAACAGAAAACACCTCTCCCCATTGAAGCGTTACTTTGGCATTTAGAGACTGAAAGCTGGAGGTTCCAGCCTGAATCTAGGCATACACACACACACGCACACACACACACGCATGCACATACACACGCACGCACACACGCAGACACAGCGCAGCACGCTCACCAGCCATGCGACAATAAATAAGCTGCCAAGGACAGACCTTGCCAAATAGGACAAATGAGACAATTCAGAGGCCTTCCTCAGAAGCTGCCTATAAAAATGAATCTTTGTTTAGCAAATCATATTAGCTCGTAAACTTTCTATACATTTTCAGAGATGTAATCCCCCAAGGGAAATAAAACCTGGCTCTAGATATAACAGAATTCAAAACTGAAAAGTTCCATATTGTCTTATGTTAATGCACAGCCAATATATATATAATTCTTCCACACACACCTATAGGAAATTTTCATCAAATTTCTTTTAAGACCTTAAAACACCAAATTAAAAAACATACGCCACATTTGTTACCATAGACTATTATCTAATAAGAGTAGTAATACCATTCAATAACCACTTAAAATGCATCTCATGGATACGCAAAAGTTGCAAATAATTCAAATTAAAATATTACTCACCGAAACTGAAAGCAGAATGACCCAGAAGGGTCAGATTGCTAGACAATGGAAAAGCTAAAAGGCTGAGGTAAAATTGAGGAAACAAGGATACTAGAAGGACCCCATACAAAGACAACTGAATGCAACTTCTTTTGTTTCCATGATAATCATCAGATGTTTTTTGGAGAAATGAAGCCAAAAAGGGAAAACGTAGCTTGGATTTTCTAGGCAGAAATAAAGAGAAATCAAAATGGTAACAAATGTGGTAGCATAAAGCCAAAGATCCACCTTTCAGACCTATAGAAGATACGCATAATTTCCTTAGGGAAGATAGGACAACCTTCCAGAAACGAGCACGTGCAGGGCGAGCCGGCTAACACCTGGGCCCCAGTTTCCTCTGTGAAATGTAAGCATTTGGACACAGAGATTTCTAAGGTCCTTTTGTTGTTGTTTGCTTATGTTCACATTTGGGATGGAACCCAGAGCCTCTCTAATCACCGAGCTACACGCTCAGCCCCGAAAGATCCCTTTGCGTCTGAGACGCCAGTGAACCAGCACTGGAAGCATCAAAACAGGGAAGGCAAAGGGATCCACAGCAGCTCCGGAGGAACGCACTGCGCGAGCAGCGCTGGAGGGTCCGCAACAAGGGCGAAGCCAAGGCCAAGGTGCTGAGTCCGCGCTCTCCGCAGAGGCGGGGGCAGCAGATCGGAAAGAGCCCCAGAGAGGAGGCCCGGACAGGGAAGAAGGAGCCCCTGTGTCACCAGGGCCCTTCCGGCTTTTCACAGGGAGACTGTGCAGTGGACGCACCCCCGGTCACTGTCACTACTTCCTTCTCGGTGGGCCTCGCCCCACCCCGGCCTCCGTGCACAGCGCTCAGGAATGGACGGCCTGCCTGAGCAGCGAGGCCCACCTCCATCACGTGTCCCCAGGAAGAACCCCTGGAAGAAAAATCAAGTCCCACCAAAAAGAAACAAAACAGCTAAGTGTAGGGTGCTCGTATCCGAGTGAAACCTCAGCGGTGTGTACGGTACGAGGCAGAGAAAATGCGACACCAGAAAGAAACTGTGCTCCCTAGGCTACTACTGGACAGTTCCACAGGACTCTGAATTTCTCAGACTAGTGCTTGTGTCTCCCAGCACCCCATCTTCACCCACCACCCACAGAGAAATCCTAAACCAGACTGCCGGACAGGGGAACCCTCCCTCTGAACCTCCACGATCCCCGGGAACCCCAACTCCTGGGTCTCACGATGCTCTGTCAGCCCAAACTTCTGTGGGACCAACCCTTCCTCCACCCCCAGCTCGTCGTCCACAAATGGCCCCTCTCCTCCTTGACACTGGCGCAATCGTCTCATCCCCTCCACCACAGTCCAGTACAGGGGCTACTGGGGGCAACTAGTCCTACCCCGCCAAGACACCAACTGCAAATGCTGACAGGGCCTTTTTAAAAGTGTGCCTTTGCGCAGAAAAACTGACCCCGATGGCAGGTTTTCTGAGTGCTGTGGCAGTCAGTGAGTTCACCAATACATAAGCAAGGGTCAAAAATAAGAGCAACTGCAGAGCAAACAAAATCCCTAGAAGAAATTGATCTAAAAGTGGGTAATAATGACCTATCTGTGATAATAAACTATGTAATGTTAATCTTGATAAAATGTGTGTTATGGTTAATATTTGAAAATAAAATTCAAGAAATGCCATACTTTCAACTGTAGGAAAATTATTTATGTTCAGACACTATTATGCCATAAGTAATATAATAACAACTGAATCTGAATTCAGATCCGTAAGAAACAATGTCAGTGTCTCTCCTACATGGTCAGGGCAGTCAGCGGCTACACAGAGGGCCACTGCCGGGGGCACCCAGGAAGGCTGCTGAGCCTGGAGGGGGGCCAAGGGCACTGGTGACTTCACAGGCACCATGGCCCCAGGCCACACAGCAGGGCTATCGGGTCGCTCTGGTCAGCTCTATGTCATCGTCTCTGCTCAGAAGGTTTGAGAAAACTGCCCAGGGCTGCTGGACACAGCTGAGATCCGAGAGCCCTGCACTGCCAGGACTCTGGGCTTTATTCCCAAGCACAGCTCAAGATGCAAGAAGAGACTAGACTCTCCATCGCAACACAGCAAACTGAAAATCAGCCTGAAAGATACAGAGAGAAAGAAAAAAGAATACAAGCCAGGTTCACACAACCAAGACGGAAGTACTGAAACACAGTGATTCGCATGGAAAATGAAAGTGGAAAGGAAAGAAGAGGAGAGAAGGAAAAGGAGGGAGGAGAACAGAGAAAAACTAGAGCACCAGCAAATCACGTGAGAATGAATGTACAGTACAACATGGCAGCTACACAGGAGAAAATAATTCAGTGCTCCAGCAAAGCAATCGCATTATGTACTATTAGGAGCGGGATGACTTTGGTATGACCTTGGCAGGTCTGGTCTTAGAATATGGCATTGAGCTCCCTGCACTTCATTACAGAACAACAGCAAACCTCAACGGGGATTTCAATTAAGAATCACACAAAAAAAGAAAAGATTAAGTGGGGAATCGATTTATGTCAGGATAGTAAGCCTTTACAGGAAGCAGGAAGATAGTTTCCAGTGCATCTCTCCCGCTGAGTACACTAACTTTTTTAATCCTGGGGGGTCACCCTCTGAGCAGGAGTGGGGAGCACGGGCTTTCTCAGCCAGTTGTCACAACACTGCTGAAGCACACCAGGCCAGTGGTTGACAAATGATGTTTCCACACAAGCTCCAGTCAGCCCTTGGTGTAGGGGATACAAGAATGCCAATGTGGCCAGGCCACGGCAGAAGTCACCCAGGACAGGGCCCAAAGGCACCTCCCAGGACAAGTCATACAGTAACACAGTGATGACCTCCAAATAGCTGATGATGCAGGCAGGGAGGGCCCACAAATGTCAACAAAGAAGCCTCTGGTAGCCACTGGGATAAACAGAAGCAGACAAGATCAATCGGGGGACATCCAGCTGCACCGGCTCCTCAGGGCTGCAGCAAAGCTTCGTTCTCCCCAGGCAAGAGTCCCCTTCTCCTAAGAATTCCTGCCCGTTGCTCTCCTTCTCCTCTGTGGAAGACCGTGACATTCCCTGCTGCCCCTGAACCTCGCCTCGCTCCTGCAAGCCCTCTGAGCCCTTTCAGACACACTTCTATTACAATACTTGTTGTAGCAAATTATAATTCTTGGTTTACATGTCTGGCTCCCCCAGCAAAGTTGCGACTTCTTCCTGAATCAGTTCTAAGATTACTCACACAAGGAAGTATATTTGCATTTGTGGGTACAGTTGATTCTCATTATTCAAGGTAGTTAAATTCTATAAAATCTCCCAAAACACTGAACGACTGCTCCTGGGGGAAAGCAAGGCTCTAGTCATAAAAGTTTTATCAACCTATCAGTACCTAACCTTGCTTTATGTGTGTTTCTGATCAAAGAAAACTTATTTAACACAGATTACTCATTCATTAATATCAGACCTACAGTCAACATCACCATAACTCAGGCCTTCACAAGGCTTTGCACAGACTTGCTCCCTAAGACACAACAGGGCCTCTTTGTGCTTTCAGCTGCACTAGATGCTGGGGACATTTCACAGGGCACAATCACTGACGAAAGGCACAAGTGTACATAGCATCAACAGGCCCCCAGAAAGACCTACTTCCAGGCTGACGCATGAGACAAGACAGAGCTGGGACTTCCCTGACCAGCGGGGGACACACGTGCACACAGAGGGGCCTCACACCTCTGCTTCTCTGCACATATGCCCAAGTAATCATGAGAGCGAGGCAAATGTGGATTGGGGGTTACCAGCAAACTTTAGCCAGTGACCAAACTCACAGACACAGAGTCTGCAAATCCAAGAACCGATGTATTCCCAGAGCCTGGTAAAGCACCGGGCCTTGGTGGTCAGTACTGTTTGCTGACTCTGTGAAAGAAACAGAAAGAGGGAGCACATGAGTGTGCAAGGGAGGAGAGTGAGTGTGTGTGGAGAGTGAACGAGAGGAAGGAAGGGTGTGCGTGGAAGAGAGGCTGTGAGCGAGTGTGCGCGCAGCCCACGACTGTGGAAAGGAAGAGTGCGCATGTGTGTGAGTGAGAGGGAAAGGGGATGAGTGTCTGGATTCACACGTGAGTGCGTGTGCAACTGACTAGACAGCACTTGCGGTGTGACCGCGAGGACGAGCAGGATGCCCTGCGATTCAGAAGCACTCAAATAACCTGAGGCTCCCCGGAGCGAGCAGCACTGCTGGGGAACAGCCTGAAGGGCATGCCGAGACCCGAGGACGAGGAGCTCCCGCATGTGGAAGGGGGTGGGAGCCAGAGAAGCAGGAAGAGCTGGGGGGCGGTGGGCTGGTGCTTCTATCGTCCCTGACGCTGCAGTCTCCCGGGGGTACTCTGTGTCCCCCACTTCCACACCAGTGGGACTTTGTCTTGGGCCCCAGGACTCAGGACTCAGGGAAGCAGGGATCAGCCCTGCCTGGAAGCCACAGAAATGAGACCAGACCCACCGTTCTTTTCAAATTTGCATCAATAATGAGTTCATTTTACGGTGTCCATGAATTCACAGTTGTTGCCATCAAAAGGCACTTCCAATGACCAGCATGTGGAGCTCCCTGATGCTTTTTACACAAAAGGGACCCTTCCAATGGAATCATCAGGAAACTCCTGTCTCTGGGTCCTCTCCGCCAGCTGTCAAGTGCCTACTGACAAATCAGGCAATGAGTAGTGTCTGCCAAAAGCAGAAAGAAAGAAACAAGTGATTTGGGATCCCACCGACAATCCATTCATTCCGTATTTAAGCACCAATTGTATGCAGGACTCAGGTTTAAGTACTGCCAGTGCTTTGGGAAACTAACACAACCCCAGAGCTCTTACTGCAGGAAACAGACACTTGATAAGCAGCTGACCCAGGGCTTCCCAATCCCTCTCTCAAGCCTGCCTCTAGCAGAGACTGAGGAGGAGGGACTCGAGGGTTCCACAGCACGAAGCACGGAGCAGGAGGGAGACCAGGACAGGCAGGAAAAGCGGTCGGGATCACACCGGCAAACTGCACCTGTCCTGTTGCTATGCTTTATACCCAGATGTTCCCCAGAGCCTCAGGCACAGACAGGTGGGACTTTGTAGAGTTTATAGCCACACGTGATGTGGAGGAAGCGGGTCACTGGGAAGTGGCCTAGAAGGGTCTGTCACACTCCTCCCCGCCCCAGCCCTCTCTCTGCTTCCTGCCTGCCATGCCGCGATAAGATAACCTGCTCCTCCCTAGAGCCGCGGGGCTGGGTACCGCGTCCCAGCAGTGAGACGCTAACTAAGACACACGTGGACTCCCGCACTGCAGAAAGCCCACTCCCACGCACGTCCCGGGAGCCCAGGCCCACCTCCCCAGCCTATCAGCAGAACACGTAACGAAAGCCAAGCCCTTCCCAGGTTGGGGTGCCCGCCGGCAACAGAGTGACGGCTAGCATGTGCCAGACCCTGGGTTCCAGCCCCAGGGAAAGGGGAAAGGAAGACGGGGGAAGGGAAGGAAGAAAGTACTAAATCCTTTTCAACACCCAGGGGGTCTGTGGGCCTGGGTTCTATGAATTTGGTCAGACTACCTGCACGTGTTCCAAGTGCGCCCCAGCCAGTCAGTCCGTGTGGCAACCCTGGTCAACAGTGTAAACCTAACTAAAATTAAATCAAAGAATTCATTACTTTAGAAGACGATTTTCCACTAACTGAAGGCCAGTCATCTAAATGCAAAGGAAACAAATGAATCACTCACTAGTAAACCACTAAAAAGAACCAGGTAACTAGAAAGAAAAAAATTCCCCCAAAAGTCATATTTGTGAAAGAAATACTAAAATCTTACTCCACTATGCGGTTAATTCTGGCAAGAAAAAAAATTCATTCACAGAAATAGGTGGCTGCTGTTGACAGACGTATGTATAGAACAAGAGTTCCTTGAATTTATTTACATTCAAATGCTTATTTTGTACTTGCTATCTACATGTGACCTTAAGTAAGTCATTAAGCCACTAAAATTTCACTCTCATCTCTAAAACAAGGACTGGCTGGAGTGGGGGCGGTTCGGTTAGTGCATGCCTGTAGTCCCAGCACTTGGGAAGCTGAGGCAGGAGGATCGCTGTGAGTTCAAGGTCAGCCTGGACTACATAGTGAGTTCAAGGTCAGCCTGAACTACATAGTGAGACCCTGCCTCTAAAATAAAATAAAATAAAATAGGACTGAATGAACTAAATTGTACATAAGATGCTCTTCTGAGCTGCTGCCTTCTTTGTCATCTAAAAATTATTGTTGAAATCTTTGAAAATTGGCCATGCACTTATGAAATAAAAGGCAAAGTTCTACAACCTAAAATGTCTATGGAAAACTGCCCGTTCCGGGGCATGCCTGGCATCAGATTGGTATTCGATAAATGAACCTCTTCACTACCATCACAGGAATTACATTTTTTGGAGACTTTGTGCGGACTTGCCTGAACATCTCCCATCAAAGCAGTATGAACAGATCACAAAGTTGAGGGGTGCCTCCCCGTTTCGTAAGGTGTTGAGCACCCAAGGCTATTCCACTTCTTCAGGAGTTGCCCAGGACTGCTCTGGGCTACAGTTCCCCTCTGGCCCCGACAGCCTCCCTCTGTCCAGAGCTGCACGGCCGTGGCCTTCTGTTCCAGCACTAGCACCTGCAGATCTCCAGGAGACGGAAGACTCAACCCGGGGAACCACAGCTTCTCTCCAAGGACATTTCACTTCATCTTTCCATTGCAGTGGAAAAGGAAAGGAATGGTCCAAAGAATATTCAAGATCTTCCAGGTGACTGCTTCATAACCACAGATGGCCACAGTCAGCCCTCCACACCCATAGGTTGCGCGTCTGCGGACTCCACCCACCACAGAGCAACAAAATTCAAACAAATGCATCCGTGATGAACACAGATGCAGTCTTTCCGGTCTGTACTCCCTAGACAATCTCATATTATAAGTCATCTAGGTATGATTTCAAGTCAATAGGAAGCTGTCTGTAGCAGCCCATACCTCCAATCCCAGCACACCAGGAGGCTGAGGCAGAAACAAGGATCACAAGTCTGCACCCGGCCTGGGCAGCTTAGTGACACAGAGACCCCGACTCAAAATTTGAAAAAGCCCTGGGGAGGTGGCTCAGCATGAAGGCCCTGGGTTCAATCCCCAGTACTTGAAAGGGAAGAGCAAGGTAGGGGCAGGAGAAAGACAAAGAATAAGGAAAAGGAAGACTGCAGGAGGATGTGAGTAGGTTCTATGCAAATACTATGCCACTTTATGTAAGAAATTTGGACATCCCAAGGATCCTAGTACCCAAGGAAGGTCCTAGAACCAGTTGTCTCTGCATCCGTGGATCTGGAAAGATGGCGGTACGTAGGCTCAAGCCTATATTCAATGCTACTTCCACCACCAGGACTAGCAGGCACTCTCGGGCGGGGGCCTCAACAGTCTCACAGTAAGTCAGAGAGGAGGACGTGAGGGAGACACTGGTGGGAGTCACCTCGGGCACTCTGCAGGTCAGGCGCGTGGAGCGCACAGCGGAGCCACAGCTCCTGGGGCCATACAGGGAGCGAGGTGGTATCCTAGTCCCAGGCACGGAACGCCATCCATCACCCGAAACCCATCAGGCCAATTCGGATTTTATTTGCCTTACAGTTTGGTTTGAATTTTAAACAAATATGTTTTGGATTACAGTTGTCAAAGAGGTGGGGGTATAAGGAATTTAATCCACTTTTATGTTTGTACATATTCAAATAACATAATAAAAATAATATAAGTCTATATGAGGCCCTAAGGATCCGAAATACAGTCAGCCCTCCCTAACCGTGGGTTCTGCATCCACATATTCAACCAAGCAAGGATCAAAACACATTTTTTTAAAATTGCATCTGTACTAAACATGTACAATTTTTCTTCTGTCATCATTCCCTATCAACAATTTACACAGCATTCACATTGCACTGAGTATTTAACACTTAGAGATGATTTTAACCTACAGAAGTGTGTGCACAGGACCTATGCAAATAGCGTACCATTTTACAGACTGGACTGAAGAATCCAGATGTTTATATCCATGGGGTTTTCTGGAACCAATCCCCACAGATATCAAGCAGCAGCCATACTTGGTTTTTTACTTTTAAAGAGGGGGACACAGTGCACAATTCTGTGAGCAGTGGCTCTCCAGGGCTCTTCCCACCTACCCCACAGTATGAAACACCATGCAAGGAACTTACCTCTACCAGTAAGGCTACTGCCCCGACTAATGCACTACTCCACTTAAAGAAAGTGTATGTGTACTGGCAACACAGTTGAAACCCACCATACCTTGATTATTGATTATACTGATGCATATAAACCATGGTCCTGGGATGAGCCTGGAAACATAACCAAGCCCTCTAGTAAGCTCCTGTTCAACAGAATCTGTGTCAAGATGATGGCAGGTATGGTTCCAAGGCATTAGAACTAAGCCTGAGTCCTCACTCTATACCTATGGGCTCTAGGCCATTGACCAAGTCACTCAGTCTCTCTCCTGGCCAAGTGGGGGACACAAATGAGATAATCGCTGTGAAAAGTGCTGAACTTTGTAAGTGGGCAACTACAGAGTACACGGTGCTACCACTGCATGATGCCTGGATACAGTGACTCTGTGTGTCTGTGGCTCAGGACTGGTTAAGTAATTGGGTCAACGAGCATTACTGTGTGCCGACTGCAAAGGGAGTGCACAGCTGACCTTTCAGGCAACAAACAGAAAGACGATAAAGATGGAGACTGCAACTCCCAATCTTTCTGGGTTGGGAGAGCTCAACAAGAATAAAAAGTGCAGCCAGACTAAAGGAAGGGCTCCAAGGAGCTGCGAAGCAGGGGTGCTGGCGCTTCCCGAGCGGGGCGCTGCCCTCCGGTATCACTCCTGCAGACCCGACATTCCCTGTTCCCACCTTGTTACAATTTACCACTGGTGCTATTGCTTTTTAATGAAAAGATCAAATAAATACCTTTCATTAAAAGCAAGCTTCCTAAAGGAGATTCTTTTGCTTTACAGCATTCTTTTCAAATGAGGCATTTATTTCAGCCAATTACTCTTGACATTTTCACTTTAGTGTGCCAACCTTCACGCAGGGTCACACAGGACTGCTTAAGCCCCAGCTTTCAGGTACTTGGTCACAGGCTCACAGCCATCCCAAGGAAACCGAGCGGCTGCCGCTCCTGGCTCCCACTGCCACTCGGTCACAACAGTGAGTGCCCAGGAGGAAAGCTGCGATTGTGGCCCCAGGGGAGTCTCCCTGAGGTGCCCCCCACCCTGCAGGAGGCCCGGACCCCGGTGAGACACCTGCTGTACAGGGAGCGCACCTCCACCCCGCACGGGGAGGAGACGGTCATGCTGCAGACACACTGTGTGCAGACGGCAGCACGGTGCAGCAGAGAGACTTAAGGGGGGGCTGGGAAACCTAAACTGTAGAATTCCTAAGCCCCCTCCAGAACAGGAAGTTCCATCCCACATCTCTGATGCAGGTTCTTCACCTTAGAGCTGAGGAAAATAAGGGCCCAGCACCTTCTATGTAGCAGACACGTGATGAGACCTCAGCCCTACCTCTGCTGCTGCTGTTCTCCAGCCTCCAGTCCCCCCAGGCTGTGCACGCCAGGGACAGCACGGACACAGCCGAGAAGCCACAGGAAGGGAAGACCGTGAGTCAGCCTGCGACTAGGGTCCCGAGTGCACACTGACTGTACAAGTGCAGATACTTCAAGGCCCGTGCCTGCACAGCTCATGCAGAGAAGAGAAATGTATCACAACTTCTGATTTGCTTCACCCCAGGGAGCGTTTACCAAACACCTGCCATGTGCAACAGCCACTGCCACGCAATAGGCAACATGGAGCACAAAACTGTGCTCCACGGCCTTCTGATTCCCTGGGGGACACCGAAATCTATCAGGCCATACGAGAAACTGTACTGTTGCCAGTGTACACAAAACATTCAGGGACCTGGAGGAAAACATAAGAGATGTTAACTACAACGACCGGGGCTAGAGTGCAGGGTATGACGAAGAATTTGCAGAAGAGGTAACACTGCCATTGAATCTATTCAATAAAGAGTGCTGCTTCAACAAGCAGAGAAGGGCAGAGAAAGACATTTCAGAGAGCAGGACTAACCTGACCACAAGTACAAACCAGACTGCACAGCATGCTTGCAGAACAGCAAATAGTGAGGGTGGAATTACATCAGCAATGCAGATCCAGGTAGAGTGGCTCATGGAAAACATTAAGTATCTGGGCACTATCCTTCCCGGATGAGTATGTGACGGAATGGCGCTTGTGCCTGGGCATGAAAGGTAACTCTGCCAACAGGGTGGAGAATGGACAGGAGATGGAAGACACTGGGTACAGGGAAACACCGCAGGAAATCGCAAGGTGTCCCCTGGCATATTCAGAGCAATTTCCAAATCTGATGACACTCTTCATAGCAAAAGGTCTGTATTTCTCAAGTGCACAAATAAGAAGGGCCATCCTGCCTTCTCTTGGACTCCTTCCTTTGCACAGCTGAGATTCTGAGACTGGAGCACTGTGCACGAGTAACACGGTCATGCAGCAGGGCAGGAGAAAGCACACTTCAGCCCCACACCCTCCGTGTGTTCACAAAGCTCCACTCAAGGCGATCAGGATTCGCAGGATTGGAAAAGGCAGTCTGGCTCCCCAGACTCTGCTTCCTGATGCCACTGCTTATGGTGAGGTCATCGGGGCTCACTGGGCTGCACTCAGGTACTACTCACCCTGCTCCAAGTACCTTACTCTGAACTGAGCCATACACAGACCAGTGGGCAGCCGCAAGAGAGGCTGGAGGACTCAGGAGGCATGGAGATGAGGCTGAGCACAGTCAACAATCCCGCAGGCGACTCAACCGCACACAAGATGAGGGCCGCTCTCCTTGGCACCCGAGAAACCACAGGCGTCCGGACCACGCTGATGATTTTAGGTGGCAGCTGGTCATCCCTCAGTCACAGAGAATATTCCACAATGGCACACAAGGTGGAGTTTAGGCAAGCAAGTGCCACACAGTATGGCCTCCCCTTGGGTTTAGTTTCCTATCATACCCTTCGAAAATGCTTTATAAAACAATACGATACATGTGAACTATATTTCATATGTGCAACTTAAGATGATTTAATATGCATAGATTGAGATGCATACTCAAAAAGCACTCTTGGTAGGGATATGTGATGAGGAAAGTTTGGAGACCACTGGGACAAACCCAGTCCTTTCACTCGCTTAAGGAAGAACTTCCGCTCTGCACCCAAAAGAGGATTTTACTGAGATCAACTTAACTAAAGCCACACCCCACACAAGTGAAAAAACAGAAGGCATGACAAAAAAGAACATCATTTTATTTTATGTTTGGAAGTTTCCTCTGTGTATATCAGATCTTATATATCTTTCTTCACACTTGGAAAATGTTGGCAAAAGTCATTCAGGAAATAAATAACTTTGCCTAAAACAAGAGCTGTGTTTCAAAAGCTAAGATCAACTCTATACTTAACAAACATATTTTGAATAATTTATTCTCTTAAAGAGGCAGTTTAAGTAAATATACATACATATATATCTCAAACTATATATATACATATATATCAAACTGTATATATATATATATCAAATTATAGTTTAAATTGTACCAAGATAGAAAAATCACATCTTGTGTCATTAAAAATAGTGTGTATTATATTCAAATTACATAGTCCATAATTTCATGTCCTCGGCAATATTTGAGTAAAACTGTACCTTATTTATAGTACCTCTGGATTGTATATATGTACATGTAGATCTTTTAACTAGACTATGGATAGGCCAGGAGTACATCTAGAAATATTTTTGCTTTTCATTTCTATCAACTGAGGACTCCAGAACTCTTCTAGTCTGAGATTCTTTTAATTTTTAACTTTTTGTAGGCTCTAATCAAAGTTCTCATATTTCAGATAGCATGGATTAAATTTTCATTTGACTGTCAATAATTACAATGAAAAATTACAAGTTAATTTGGCTGCAATTTTAAAGTTGAAACTCCAAGTTAGATAATAGTAACAATCTATTATTCATACTCACACGTTTAGCTAAACTTAAACCCCTGCTTATGTGCAGCGCACTGTTTTGGACACTGATGGGAAGAGCAAAGAGGTCCCCAGATGTGAAGTGAGTCCCCTCCCTGCAAGCAGAAGCAGCGACTTTGTCTCATGCACAGCGACACCCAGCACCCAGCACCCAGCACAAGGCACGGCACCTGGCAGGGTCTAATACATACTTCCTCGCTGCCTCTCCCAAGGACCTTCCAACCCAGTAGTCACAGAAAGTAAAACTAGAGGGAAAAAAACCTCCTAAACTTGCAAATAATTACAATGTTGTTATATTCTTGCTCACATAGGAGCTATCTGACAATAATTTCCATCTCCCCCTGCGTAATTAAAATCTCATGTCTTTCAGAGAAAGGATTTAGACTCACTGCATGGTCTATTTCTAGTTTTAATTACAATGCTTGGCAAAGCTTAGATCATTTCAATTCATTTCAAAAATAACTCCCATTCAATACAAGATGGGAATTTTCACACTTGTGAATTTTTATTTTCTTGATAATGAAGATCATTTGGTATACAAAGCATTTGCTTAGCAACTTCAGTTCAGTGAAATGCAGGGTTGATGATCTATTAATAAAAATCGACCAGCTTACCCCGAAAAGTAAAACTTGGTATGCACCTTTCTGGTTCATTTCTAGCTCTTTTTAATCTAGAGAAAATGCAGCTCAAACCAAACACGGGACCCGGAAGTGTCTCCCAGTACTTACTGATCCATACAGCTCGCCCTTCTCATTCATCCCGAGGTAGAGTCCACTGTCCACGCCGCGGATGCTGACCAGGCCCACGGCTATACTGATAAATTCCAGAATGCCTGCAAGCAAACATCAGAAGGCAACGAGAGGTTAGAGCAGAGTGCACCCTAGGGCCTCAGTGTCCCGTGGGGGCTGGAAAGTGCCCCCACAGGTAACTTCACACAAGTTAAAGAAGTGTCCTCCCTTTTAAAAACTACAGTCCCAAAGAGCTGATCTGCCAGCTAAATTCCATCTTGACACCAACACACAGTCCAGGTGCCTGGCCCCCAGCCACCGGTGCGGGAGGAGCAGGAGGAGCAGGAGGGCGGCTGCAGCCCGGGAATTGCAGGCTGGCCTGGGCAGCAGGGTAAGGTAAGACCTACAAACTTACCCACATGACGGACATAATAACTAAAACATTTCAGATTTTCTAAAAAACAAGAATCCACACATGCTAAAAAAGGGACAGGACACCCAATGTATAGATTTTAATAAATGAACAGAGTATCAATATAAGATAGACTTTAGTTGAAAACCTGTTTAAGCAGACAGATTTGGGATGTGTGTGAGTTACTTCCATTTTATAAATGTGAAATTAAGTACTTGTGTTTGGGCATCTTCACCTTGGACTTCCTCTAAGAATATTGAGACATAAACATCTACTGTTTAAACAAAAAAAAAATTGTATACAGGCACAGATCATAAAAAGTTCCTGTCAAAGAACAGTCTTGTGTCTCTCAGAATAAGAGCAGGAAGTGCTAACTAGAGCCTTGATTGGTTTATACAGAAAATTACCCACCTCTAGTGGCATAACTTTATTACGCTCCAACTGACAAACTGAACTAGCCCACACCCATCCTGAACATATTTGCTTAAATAATTTTTCAAATACCATCTATCTTATATTGATTAAAAAAATACATTTTATTTTTATTGATTTTTTTGGTTGCACTTATCTAAACCTTAAGGAGATAGTTAAGCAATTAAAATAGCATTGTATTCTGGAGGTAAAAATATCCTAGCCTCCAAAAAAAATTCTTGATTTAAAAGAAACGTGGAATACCCTATCCCCAAATCAAAACATAATCGTCTGCTTTTACTTCACTCTCCCCTTGCTTCCCTCACTAAGAATAACTACACCTAAGCTGGGCACAAATCCAGGATTTTATGGCCACACAATAGCAGCTTTATATTGTTGTTTTAAGATGATTATCCTACAATATATTCAGGGTACTGCTAATATTCCTTGTGCTCAGCCGTTTTCTCATTTTTGCTATAAATTAAAGTATTACACTTTGTGTGGAGCTTGTATCAGTGTATACCTAATATTGAGCTCTTTTAAAAATATCTTCAAATACTGAAAAAATTTACTTACATTTAAGAGTTTAGCAAAACCTTAGGATAACACTGTTCTCTAGTCAGTCTCATGTGACTAATAAAAAAGCACTTATGTGGATTTTTAAACAATTAATTTTGCAACTGTCACAAAATAGACTGTGCCATAATCAAATGAAGACATGAACTACATAAATCTAATATAGAAAAGAATTAACTCAGGAAGAAACTCTGCTCCAAGATGATGCAAAAAAAAAAAAAAAAAAAAGGAATTCCCGATTCTTGTATAAGCATAAAACATTGCAAATTATTTCATGCATGTGGTTTCCAGAATATCTCTCTGCATATGCAAATGTATTGATTCTAATAGAATATGAAATAGTACCTGGAAAAGTATACAGAGAAATTACAATTTGACTCTAATAACCTGTGACTGTATCATGAAAGATGCATCTACAACAACCCAAATGATGACTTAGAAAACAAATGGGAAGCATGAGGCAGCATTTCTGAGATTCATTCCACATGAGATGCACAGTCTTTTTGATGCAATCACTTTATTTCATTTTACCTTTCCTAACTCAGGGTTCAAATCAGAGAATCAAACCTGTGACCTATTATTACTATTAAGCCTCTGGTTACACATGAATCTCTTAGCTCCCAAAGCACAGCACAATCTAGGTTGTACACATCCTGATATTAGCATAAGGAGTTAATTCACCTCCTATTCTCATTTTAACAAGAAATTCAGGAAACATTTTACCCCCTTTAGGGTCTGAACAATCTAACTTATCAAGTCAGTAAAAAGAAGTTTGATCAAAAAACTGAAAACACTTACATCCTGTAAGGGGGGAGGCAACCTTTCCGTTTTTCCTAAGCACGAGGCAGCTCTGAGAACTAATGAGCACTGGCTAGCAGTGCCCACTGTGTCTGACCAAGAACATGATTTCACAAAACCATTTAACAGGCTGCTGTGTACAGCATCAAGGATAACAGCAACAACAATAATGATCATCGTAATTGCTACACGACTTAAGCATTTAGTCTTTGCCAAATGAGAGGCCTTCTCTCAATCTTAAGGACAACACCAGGCATTACAGTGTTTTAATCCCTCGGGTGCAAACGGGAAAACTGGTATTTCAGAAGCTTACATAACTTGTCCAAAGCAATCAGACTTTAGGCCTATTTCCTGAACTGCAATACACATCTTACATTTGCTTTTACCTTTTTTTTTTCCTCATGTGTTTGTGATTTCTATGCCATTTTCACATAGGTAAGTTCTAAAATTACTGGAAATATAATTTGGGAAGTGTTAAGATGTCTATGTTGGTCTTTTTGGTATTAAGACAGCTGAAATTCAAATGCATTCATCTATTCATCCAATAAACTATTACTGAGCAACCACGAAAAGGAAAGTACCATGGCACTGATTGAGGATATAAAGATTGATAAGCCCTTTCCGGGCCCTGCACCTTCAAGCTGCTCACCAGCTACAGCAGTGACCCCTTATCTGTGCGTGGGGGTACATTCCTTCCTTAGATGCCTTCAGTTACCGACAGCAACAAACCCTATATATACCACATTTTTCCTATATATGCATACCTATGATAAAGTTTAACTTACAAATTGGGCGCTGTAAGAGATTAACAATAACTACAACATGTATTTTCACTGAAGTTATTTAAAACTGATGAGTTATTTCTGGAATTTTCCACTTAATCTTTTGAGACCACAAATGGGCACAGGTAACTGCAACTGTAGACACGAGGGGGCTGCTGTAACAGGAAGGGCGGAAAACCAGATAACCACAGTGGCCACGCGGTGAGGGCATGAGAAGCAGATCGATGTTCAGGGCAGTGTCCTTCAGCACGGGGAAGGCAAGTCAGAGGCGAATACCTGAGCTGAGTCTCTGAGGAGCTGTCCACACAGGACAGGATGATCTGCTGACCCACCACGTCTCTGCAGCTCCGTGATGACACGGACCTCCAGAGCCCAGATTTTTATGAGGTCACCTGGGCGAGCAGTGAGCGAAGGCCAGCACACGGCGTGAGTCACGGCCCTCTCCCACGCCCAGGGAGCGCCAACATTGTTAGGTCAGGCAGACCTGGCAACCCGCTCGGGAGATCCCACCCAGCCAGCCCGGAATCCTTATCATTCCTGGTACCATCTTGTCCGGGATGAACTCTGTCACCTTGAGCAGGTCAGTGAAGCCCTTGCTGGGCCAAAGCTGGTCCCAGTGAGTGCTTCCGGCAGGCCTGCCCTGAGTTAACCCTGCAAACACAAGTAAGCACCATGCAGGCCGAAGGTGCAGGATCCAAGTCAGCTCAGGAAAAGGTAGTGACACCTGGGCCTTTAACGACCAACAGGAGACAAAGGGAAAGAAGGAACAGAGGAAAGAAGGGAATGATGGGATTGTGCCCAAAATTAAAAATGATGGCCCTCACCAGAGAATCACAGGGGCCTGCCCCTCCTCCTAGCTGATACAGCCAAGATGGCCTCAGCTCAGCAGAGCCCAGGAGGGTGTAGTGATGGAGCCACACAAGACACACAAGGTTGGTGACTAGAGTTACTTCCCTACTCTCTTTCACTGCAGCCTACAGTCCCAAAACAGGATGTGTTTCTGGGCTTCGCATGGTTTTATGATGCCCTGTATCACCCTGGGACAACAGGAAACCAGGTCCAGGTCCACGCCACTTCAGGATATGGAGCCTCCCCCCTCTCTCCCGGTCTCCAGCTCTGTGAGTGCTCAGCTCCAGGGCTGACGGGAATTCCCCTGCTCTGCTCAAATGGATCATTAATCCCACGCTGGCCCAGCCTCCTAGAGCCTACAGACAGTTTGCTGAAATAATGAGGGATTGCATGTGAATTTCATCTACCCTGTCAATACCAAGAAAAAATTAACACAGGTATCTTAAAGTTTCATACATACACACAGAAACACAGAGACACGGGCACATCATGGAGTTGTCCAAAGCCACTGTTTTGCCCTTCTTGGCAGAGCTTTGGCTCACGCCAAGAGCCCTCCCCAGGCTCCAAGCCGCCACTCCAGAGCCCGCAGCCACCATCCCAGGCCGCGTCAGCCTCAGCAACCTCAGTCTGCCTAGGAAACGATTACCTGAATGGAAGGAGAACCCCAGGAGCTTCCTAGGATCTGAAGCAAGCCTTAAAAACTGGTCCCTTAAAGAGGCGGCCCCACCCCTAATGAGGTACTGAAAAGCAAGATGCACTACCAAGAACATAATGTTTTAAAGTGCAACACGCTGGAAATAAATATTTTTAACCTGCGTTTTTTAAAAAAAAAAATTCATGCTATGTTTTCCCCTCTGATGCAGCCTGGGCCTGACACCGGCCTCCCCCTCCACGGGTGCGCCTCTGGGGTCCGGATAAGGTCCAGAGCTGCAACCCATCCCAGAGGGCGGCCTGGTGCGCTGCCCCAGACCCCAGTACAGTGCTGTTACTCTACATTGCCACTGCCCAGTCGATTTTCTGCCGCCCTTTTCTCCCCACCTAGCAAGGTCAGACTGCTTTAAAAGTGAAAATACAGACTGAACAGCCCCACACCCCACAGCCTGTGCGCCACAGGCTGGATCCCAGCTCTGCGGGCTCAACCTCACCTCCACACCCCCACCCCGGGAAAGACAAAAGGCTCCCTCAAAACCCCACCTAAACTGCCCCTGCAGGCCACTAGTCCTGCAGGAACCGCCAGCGGCCCACACCACCCACGTGCCCTGCACTGCGCGCTGGGCCCCTGCCAAGCTCGCCAGCAGCTGCAGTCACCTGCGGCTGCACGGGGGCGGCAGAAAACAGCTTTCCTGCACGCTTCCTTCTGCTGTTCCGTTTCAGGTGGAAAACGCACCTTCTATTTTAATGAAGGTGTAAATGCCCCGCCCCCACCCGCGGTTACGCCGAAGCTGGGGGTGCAGGCCGGAGCGAGGGGCGGGAGGCGCGGCCGGGAAGCAGCAGACGGCAGAGGCGTGGCCCCAGCGCCAGGTGCGAGGAGCGCGGTCGCCGCAGTCGCAGCCCCTCGGCCCCACCAGCTATCGCTCCCGCCGCTCGCCCCGCGCCGCTGGGTCCTAACGCTGCCACCGCAGCGGCTTGGTTGCGGGCAGGACCAGGCGGACAGGCGAAGGAGGCGCTGGGCTCACGGGCTGCGCGCGGCGCCGCAGAGGTTGCTAATATTGGGACCTGCCGCAGAGGCAGCAGCGGGAGACCGCGGCATTGCCGTCATCCCGGGGCCCGCTTTTTGCTGCAGCTGATGAAAGACTTAAATAACCCTCCTGCCGCTTCCCATCCTCCCCAACCCCACCGCGCACAGCCACCCACTCAGCTCCAGCCAGCACGGGTGAATGGCCCAGCCCACGCCAGCGCGCCCTTCCCCCGCGGCAGCACCAGGCCGACCTGCTCGCTCGCAGCCGGGGACATGCCGCGCGGAGCGCATTAGGAGAGAGATGTCACTTCCTTAGCGACACCTCCTCCAACCCCTAGGGCCGAGGAGGGGTGAGCAAATCTAGCTGTTTTTTGTTCGAGGGTCCCCGTTCAGCGGCGATACACGCAGTCCTTGTCCGATGACCCCAGACTCGCCTCTCCGGCTCTGCCTACCCGCGTGGTCCCCACCCTTGCATCCTGCTCTCCTCGGTGGCAGAGTTACTCAATTTCTGATGACTCGATCGCGTGTGCCAAACGTCCTAGCCTAAAGGTGACCGCGCGCGCGCGCGCACACACACACACACACACACACACACACGTATATGCCATCGGTGGGGTGGAGGTACAAGGAGAGAGCCCCAACTGGCACATCCCGTGATCTCCGTGCGCCTGGGCCCAGCCACGCTGCACTCGGGGCTGCGGCCGGGAAATTCGCACAATATAGCTGGCTGGGCCCCCGCCGCGGCGCCCTGCAGCTGTGCGCCCCCGCCGCGTCCGCGCGCACCCGGCTACCCGAGCGCAGGGCCGGCGCCGAGGCGGGGGCAGGAACGCCGGCCGGCGGCCCGAGCCCCGAGCTAGTGGAGCGGCTAACAATAGCACGCCGCCCCCTCCGCCCGCCTCAGCGGCCCTTTGTCCCCCCCACCCCCACCCTTCCCCCGCGGCTCGGGCCTCGCCCGGCCGGGGGCCCTGACCCACCTCCCGGATACCGCGTTGCGCACCGACCCTCCAAAAGCTGGCTGTGCGCTTCGGCAGAGGGGAGTGGCCCCGGGCGCGGCGGCCGAGCTCCGGTCCGACCTCCAGCCTGTCCTCCGTTGCCGCCGGCGGCCGCCTGCAGCAGCGCGTGCCTCCAGCCGTTCTCACACCGCAAACCACCAGGCTTTCCCGGGGCGGCGGCCGCCAGCCCCGCCAGACCACACTCGACACAAAGAGAAAGCGGAGGGGCTGAGCTCAGGCGGAAAGAAAGATCAGAGCGCCTAAACGCGGCTACAACGTGTGCACCCCTACCCGCCGGCCCCCGACACGAGGGATCCCCGCAGCACCGAAGGGCGCGCCGGAGCCCGCTGCAAAGGGAGCCAGAAAGCGAGCGCGTTTAGGACCGCGCGGAGCAGGCCGGGCCCCGCCAAGTGCACCGCGGGGCCGCTGACCCGCACCTGCCGGCCGCGAGCGCGGAGCCCGGGCCGCTGCGGGACGCACCCAGCCCGCGCCCCAGCCGCCCGAACGCCCGCGTGCCCGGCGGGAGGCCGCGCGGCCCGACGCCCTCGCCTCCCACCCTGGCCGCCCACTGCCTGTTGTTCTGGTATTGAACACTAGGCAGGCGGCCGCCCTTAAAGCGGCCAGATCGAAAAGCACTTCTAGCAAAGTTTAGTCTTCGCAACAGCCAGAGCCGCCTGACTTCTGGAGTGGGAGGAGGGCGCTTACATTTCCACCGAATAATTGCACGGCAGTGCTACAACTTTTTTTTTTTTCCCTCGGCCCCAGTAAGCAGCAAGAGAAGCCTGGTAGAGGATTTTACTACGTTCAGCTTAGGGCTCAGGCTGGAGAGTACGCGAAGGAGAAAATCCTGGGCCTCGTGGATCAGGAACCCCCCACCCCAGACCTAAGTCCGCCTCACCTCTGGCATCACCTACAGCCCCACGAAGCTAAGCGTGGAGTGAGACTGTGTTCAACATCTGGCATTAAAGCACAAGGAAGAAACAGCACTGCAGGACTTTGTGTTTTACGACCTAGTTTAAGTATTGTCAGGTGGGTTCACTCAGAAGTTAACTCCTTCCAACACTCTGGGAGACCAAACTCGCTTTTTTAAAGTAAGCGGGGCGGGGTGGGGGGGACCAAGATTGTCTCCACCCCAGTCCGGACTGTTAGCTGACTTCGTGCGGAAGGGCTGCGGGTACCCCAGCGGGCACGTGTGTGCAGCCATCAAAGCGGGCAGTCACCACCTTCTAGTCTGCAGCCCTCGGTGCTGAGTCACAAATACCCTCCTTGGAAAATGAAATCCGCGGAATGCCCTTTAAAATTAGCTCGCGGATTTTGCACGCGCGCGTGCACACACACACACACACGAGGGGGCGAGCGCCGGCCACCCAGGACACCCCCCCCCAGGGATGCACACTATGGAAATGCAAACGCAGAGGTTATAACTTGATAGCTGGAAGGACAAACTCGACTGGTGAGAGTTCTGCCCCTTCCCAAATCATTTTCCCGGACACGTTTGAGGGTGCTGCTCACAAAGTCAAGACCCTGACTTTAGTCCACCTCCCAACAGAACCATCAGTCAGCAATCTTCGCCTCCGGGGCTTCCCGATCCTCGTGGGGGGTGGGGTAGGGTGGGGTGGGGAGAGAAACAATACGATTGATTTACAATTCAAGAGAATACTTATTAGAGGAAAAGGGATTTTAACCTGGGCACAAGATACCCACAGATTTAAGGAAACTGCATTTTTATGTTCTTAGTAGTTAATGATTAAAGCTTAAAGCTTGTGGAAGCAGTCCATTCAAAAGAAACTTCCTAAACCTCATCCTTCCGCTTACATGATGCAAAACAACTAGGGACCTGTGCTATGTTCATAAATCATAATCCCTTTATTTAAAAAAAAAAGGCCTTTCAATGTAGACTTGCACTAGTCTAGTGCCAGCAGCAGATCTGCAATTCCGGAGGCTTTTTTTTTTTTTTTTCCCCTGAGCTGGCAAGACACAGCGAGAAAGAAGGCAGAGAGAGATACCTTCCGCATCCCCCGCCCAGCCACCAGTACCTTCGTATAGTTACAGTCGGAACATGTCATCGCGTGGACACTACAGGGTTAATGGTATACCTACCAAATCGGCTGTGGTCTTTCCTGGTTCCCTGGATAGTACCGTTGGGGAAAATTTCTAAGTGAAATCCAGTCCTGCAGTAGAGCTGCCTCCGCCTGAGAATCCCTTTTAAATGATCCAAGTCCGTGACTGCGGGTCCCCTGGGGAGCCCCCCTGCTTCAGATTGACCCAGGTGGTCACTTAACAAAACCGGGCTGTCCACCGGCAACACGGGCACATTCCCAAACGGTACCGCATCCTGCACACCGAAATAGTTCCCAACTTCACCTAAGGGAGCCATCAGACGACTCGGCTTTCGGAGCACAAGAATAAACAATAATGACGATGTCGACCCAGGAGCTATCAGGCGAGGTATATCCAACTCCCTCCCGTACTGCAGCCGCAGAGAGAGGGGGAAAAAAAGGTCCTTTCCTTCAATCCATTCAATGCATAAATAAAAGTAATCTGCTGTTTCACTGGCAGAGGTTCAAGGTCAAACCACTGAGAGTCTAAGAAACCACTTTATACTCGCACACTGACATATCGGCGAACATTATTAACTGCATCTCTATAGATAGATCCCCAGCGCTCAGCAGGCAAGGTCTTCATCCCATCCGACCGTAATCAGGAAAAAAACCCGTAGTCTCTCCATTTGCTTTGAGATCAGAATGACCATAGCCACTTAAATGCCTAGGCGTGTTATTATAGGGATTTTTAAGATGCACGGGCTACGTCAGAATTTACGGATCCTGACTCCAGGAAGGCATGCGCTGTTTTTACTCTCTAACCGACTCTGCAGACATCAGCATGAATCCTTCAAGGGGAAAAAAAAATCTCACGTTGGCGGCGGCGACCGATCCTCCCTCCCAGTCCCCCTGCAAAAAAATTAATAATAATAAAACAAAAAGAGGAAAAAAACTTTAGGCGTCCACAGCTAGGGTCCAGAATTCCCCCGAGGCTCGGCGGAGGGCGGCTGGCCGTGCGCGGGCGGCGGCGGGCGGCGAGGCGAGCCGCGTCCGGAGCTCGCGTGCGCCCGGGCTGCCGCGAACAGGTGTCGCCGCGCCGGCCCGCGGAGCGTGGCACCGGGCGGAGCGCTCCTCCTGCGCAGCCCCGCCGCGCGCAGAGTGGCGCAGGCGGCGGCATTGGGCTGGGTTTAAGGTAGCGCCGCGCCGCCCGGCTCCCCGCGGTCCTAGCGCCCGCCGTGCCCTCCACCGGCTCTGCGGCAGGCCGGGCGCAGCGCAGCAGAGCGCGCAACTTCCTGGGAAGAGAGACGAGGAGCCCTGGCTTCGGAAAGAGAAGCTGCGGAGGGGTGCGCCGCCAGAGGCAAGGGTCTCCCGAGACTCCCAGTGCGCCTGAGGAATAAGAGGATCACCTCGTACCTAGCTCGCCGCACGGGTGCAGGTTCAGAGTGAAACTAGAAACTGGTTTTCACGTGGAATCCGTGATCTTGCATTGCATTAACACAATATGAGTTGAGAGGTGGAGGAAGGGGTGGTTTGATGGGTTTCGGTGGGCACGGCAGTTTCTAGTTCATTCTCCAGCAAGCACACAGAAGCGCAAACTGTATTGCAGGTAAGGCAGTTGGATGTCAGTCCACGCGCGCGCGCCCACACGTACACACACACACACACACACACACACACACGCAGAGCTGGCCACGTTTCGGTTTTGTTAGGGGCGTTGTGATGCGAGTCTCCGGGCTGGGGCTGCGGCGCGGTCGGCAGGGGGGCGCCAGAGACCAGCCTCAGTGCCCCAGTTCTGCTCGCGACCTAGACGCGCGCGCCTCTAAGGGGAGTCCGGGTGGAGCAGAGAGCTCCCGTGGGTTCCCTCTGCCCGTCAAACCCCACTATGCGGACGAGAGGAGCCGTCCTGAACCCTGCTGTGGCTCAGGAAGCGGAGGGCGAGTCTCAGCGTGTCCCTCCGGGGCCCGAAGCCCGCCAGGCGCGCGGGGCGCGAGGCGCTCGCAGGACACTGGGGCGCAGGCTCGCGTCCCTGCTCGGTCCTGCCGTGGAAGCCCGGCCTCTGTCCCGGGCTCTGGCTCTTGCCCGCGGCCAGCGGCCTGCGCGCCCAGCCGCAGGCAAGGACAAAGAAACTCGCTGTCCGGGCCGTGTACCCGAGAGCGCGGCGGGGCGCGCCGCGTGTGCGGGGGGTGGGGGGCGGCACAAAAGCGCTCGCCCCGCAGCCCGCCCGCGGGTCCCGGCTCCTTCCTCTGCTGCTCTTTGTTCACATTGTCTTAGGAAGGCCCCGACTCGCGGGTCAAGATGGAGAAAGTTGCTGAGACGAGAGCAGCGCGTACGAGTCCGAAGCAAAGTCCAAAGCAGAGATAAGACCCCTGCGGGGAAGAAGCGAATCGGCGCCTTTTTAGCGGGCAGAAGTCAGATCTGCCCTGCGAGTCAGCTCAAGGCTGGAGGTGAAGACCTGGAGCTGGCCCCTACTCCACACGGGAGGGTCTCGCCGGAGGATGAGGGGAGCAATGAATTTGCAGATTTCAGGGGCGCAGGAGGTGCCGGCGACCTGGAGTGACCTTCCTCTGTCCTCCGGAGTGCAGGGCGCACTCCGAACGGGCGTGGAGGGAGAAGAGGGGCCGGGCGGTCCTCCCCCTCTTTCCACTCCCACACCCCTTTGCTGCAGTCCAGGCCCATTGGGTGTCGGGGGACCGGCTCAGTGCGTCTTGCTCACGAGTCTCTACAGGAGGGCCTGCCCCGTGGTTTTTACTGCAGTAAGCTCTGCGGTGGAGCAGAGACAGCTTTAACGTGAACTGCCCGGTGACAGATAAAAGAAGCTGGGGAGGAAGTGCCGCTTCTCATAAACCACTCGAGTAGCTCTCATTAATCACCGAGGTGGCCGGCAGCGCCTGGTGAACACGGGCGTTCCTGACCAGTTGGGTACAATGCACCAGGCTGTTACTTTAAAAAAAAAAAAAAACAACTGATGGAAGACAGGCAGAAAATGAGAGAGAGATGGAGACTGGGAACGCTTGGTAAAGGGGGAGCAGCACGTGGACACTGCCACTGGAGACAGGGCTGAGACTGTTTCCACCAGCTGTCTCCAACCACATTCTTTAGGTATGAATTTAGACTGACATCCAATGAGCAAAGACCGTGGCTGCCCCCAATCCTGCAGCGGAGCGACTGTCACTCTTTGAAAGCTATGCAGCAGTGAGAGGGAGGGCAAAGGAGCTGACGGAGCACTTTTCCAGGTAGGAGCAGCCTCCTCCTGCGGGCTGCCTTCCTCCACTGCAACTGCTTTAGTCCCTGTGTCATCCGCATTCCCAGTTCCAGCTGCCAGCAGCTTTGCCTGGCCCAGTCCTTCCTTCTCCACTGACCAAATCGCCTTTCTCCAGCATTCACCCCACTCTGAGACTGACACCCTCAAGCTTCCTTCATAGCCATGCCATGACCCCCGAGTCCCTCCCTGACTTGGTGCCCACAAGTTCAAATCAGCCTGTGGCCTTGCTTTCTAGATTCGAGTGGTATAATCGGCTGAATGACACCTCCTCCAGAAGACCGATGGTAGGAACAAAAGAAAAAGTGCACACAGAACAGTTGGCACACCACACACCCTCTGCTAGAGTCTTCTGTACACAGTTCTTCCCCTTGGCCTTCACCCCTTGTCCTTCTGGCTAAGAGCAAGTATAATTCCCCTCTGAATTTTTGCCTGTATTCAGCAGTTCTATTACTGATTCAGTTCCCAGAGCTCTCTTCTGCTATGTTTTTCATGTCTTTTTTGCTGTCTATTTAGTACTTAGCCCTAGGTAGGATTAAATCAGGAGTGAACTCAAGAGGGCTATGGAAAGGAAGGAGCACCCAAACAGGAGTCCACAGATCCAGAACGTGACCCCCAGCCCCACTCCACCCCCACCTGCTCCCTGTGTGACTGCAGGCCCCAGTGAAGACTGGTTCAGAGGCAGGTATAAAGTGACATGTGAGCTATCAAATCCTCTATAAATTTAAGGTGTTCCCTGGAGGGGAAAAAAAGCTCTGTTCACCTCCCCTGCTTTGTTCATTAACTTGTGTCCCCTTTAACTTCCTTGGACTCCTCCCGCAACGCAGATCACAGAATCCTTTCATTCCCTTCCCACAGGGATAAGCCCACTCTACAGCCCTCCAGTCTGTTCATGGACGTCTGCTTAGGAAGAGTGCGGAGATGGAACGGAAAACAGGTGTCTTGGGAAGACTGAAACCCGGTCCCAGCCTGACCCTGTGGGTGAGGTTTGAGCTTGGTGATGGGAGAACCATTGCAGCCAGCATTTGTTGACTTCTTCCTGGGTTTCAGGCTCTCTACTAAATATTTTTGTGCTTTATGAGGTGAGTATTATTAAGAGTAAGTCACAGAATTACTGCCACAGCACTAAACAGGGTAAGATCAAGGTTTCGGACTTCAGATTGCTCTTATGCATCAATGCCTTGTACTATGACAGACCTTCAACTTTTTAATAACATGTTTCCACAAAATAGATATACAGAAATACATAGCAAGCATATATACTCAATAAACAGTTACCCTGAGTACACATTACAACCACCCAATAACAGAGGTGAAGGAAGAGAGCCCAGCTGCAGTGAGGGGAATACAGTAAGAGATACAATCTCTAGGAGCAGAATTAACAAAAAATGTGCAAGACCATATGAAGAAATATTTTCAAATCTCCTTAGAGATATGAAATAAGACTTGAACAAATTAAAGGGCATATAATACTCCTGGGTTGAAAAATCTCAATTTTAGAAAAATTCAGCCCTCCCTTGATCAGCCTAAAAAGCATAATCACAATAAAAGTATGAGCAAGATTTTTTAATGTAGCCATATTACTGCTAAAAATAATACAAAAGAGTAAGATAAATTGATAAGAAAACTTTTGACAAGAAAAATGAGTTAACTAGCATACAATAATTCTAAATAATTCAAAGCATCAATAAATAAAATAATTCACACTACATATGAATAATTCATATTGGCATATATATAATAGATAAAGCAGTAACAGAACAGAGATTATAAAAATACACCCAAATACATATTGGAATTTAATAGCTGATTGTCAGCCTTTAGCGGGAAATGAGCTACTGAGCAAATGGTTTTGAAACAACTGAATAGGCAACAGAGGAGGAAAGTAGTATTTACTCTTCATACTTTAAATGAGGGTAAAACCTAAATGGAGTAAGCATTTAAATACTAAAAGTAAAATCGTGACAAGTATTAAAAGGAACAATGGAAAAAGCCTATATAACCTGAGTTATGAAGGCCTTTCTCATTGTATCACAGAATCCAAATGGCTAAAAGAGACTATTGACAAGTATTGAGCAACCACACATAAAATCTGTTTTGACCTGCATGGGAGGATTGTAAATATTTAAAAGATAAATGAAGACATTTTTTAAATCTGTGTCCATTGCAAGATAAAGGACTAATTCCACACCTAAATGAGCACTCCTACCAGTCAATAAGAAAACTAAAGTCTCTGCTGTCAGCTCTGATGTGTAAAAAATGTCATCGCTCCCATCTATACAAGAAAAAAGCTGCACCAAATGAAAATCAAGGACTCCTCTAAGATCTTCAGATAACTGAGGTCACAGGATGGACTGCCGCCCCAGACCTGGAGTGTCACCTGGAGTCAAGTCGCAGCTGGCTGGAGCCACGTCAGCCCGAACCCTTGAGGCCTGGGGTATAGCTCAATGGTGGAGCACCTATCTAGCTTCCTGAGGTCTTGGGTTTGACCTCCACCACTGCCAACAAAGAGAATGAACACTGGAAAATACAACTGATGAAAGCTTAGTGTGGACAAGTTTGAGAACTAAAAATTCAGTGTGCCAGTCTCAGGAGAGCCACAACACTTCTCTATGTTTTAAGTGCAGGCACCTACCAGGTTCCCACTGTGAGGATCCGAGAAAAATTCTCTCATCAGGAGGAGAACATAACCATTTTGAAACATACCTAGAAAACTGTTTACTAGAGCCTAGCAGAGCCTAAGCTGGGAACTGGAAGTAGCCAG
Source organism: Dasyprocta punctata (assembly GCA_004363535.1). Lineage (NCBI taxonomy): Eukaryota > Metazoa > Chordata > Mammalia > Rodentia > Dasyproctidae > Dasyprocta > Dasyprocta punctata. The sequence continues at coordinate 128,407 of RJWM01001564.1, forward strand.
CTCCAGCCCGCTGTGGCCCTCGGTGTGGGCTGCAGGAATACTCAGACGAGGCCAGCAGACGTAAGCACGGTAATATGGAACACGCCCTCACCTCCACGCCTTGCCGCTCATGCTTTGAGCTCCGGCATAACACAGAGCTAAGGGGACTGTGAGATAAGCCCTGTGGGAACCATGGCACGCACCTGTAATCCCAGCTACTTGAGAGGATCACGAGTTCAAGGCCAATCCAGGCAACCTGGTGAGACCCTGTCTCAAAACAGAAAAAAGGGCTGGAAATGTAGCTCAGTGACAGAGAATGCTGCCTAGCATGGGTTCAGCCCTCAGCACTGAAATTAAGAATCAGACCCTAGTTAAGTAATCTTGAGGAAATCCTTAAGAAATCTTAGTCTGACACCTGCAACTACAGCAAGCAGTCTGTTCATCCAGATAAACGTTGAATCTCACACTCGGGGCCTCTCTACCTCAGTAACTAATTCAGTTCATCACATTAAGCTGTCAGAAAAAAATATATATATATATATGGTGTATGAAAAGGCAAAAAAGCAAGCTAACAAACAAAGACAAAAACAAAACAAAACATCCTGAAGAGATGAGGCAAAGCAAGGCCCAGACTGAGTTACAGCAGAGACCTTGAATTTCTCACACTGAAAACTTGAAATAACAGTTAACATGCAAAAAGCCTCCAGTGGAAAAAGTGGACCACAGTCAAGAACAGATGACTCATGAAAACAGAGAGGTGGGAACTAAAAGCAAGAATCCAAAGTGTTAGATATCAAAAATACTGTCACAGAAACAAAGGCCGCCTCGGAGAGGCTCTTCAGCAGGCCCGAGGGCGCTGAGGAAAGGATGAGTGGCCCTGAAGGTTTGTCAACAGAAACACCTCAGACTGCAGTACAAAAAAAAGAGAGAGAGAGAGAGAGAGAGAGAGAGATGGACCAGAATGTCAAGATACCTGTGGGACAATTCCGAAAGTGTGATTCGCGTGCAGTAGCCATTCAGGAGAAGGAAGAAAAAAGAAAATGTGAAGAATGGTTGAGAATTTTCCATAATTAATGACAGGCTCCAAAGCACCAATCCAGGAAATTCAGAAAGCACTAAGGAGGACAAGTACCAAAAAAATCTGCAACTAGGCCTGTCATATTCAAACTGTAAATAATCAAAGAAAATTAATTAAAAAGGGTTGGGGTAGGAGACACTTTACCTGTGGAGGAACAAGAGTATGAATCATATTGTACTTTTTTTTTCAAAAACCATGCAACAAAGAAGACAGTGGAATGAAATATTTAAAGGACTGAAAGAAAAATACTAATAATAGAATAGTCCATTTATAGAAAAGTAAATACAAGTGGTTCTTAACGTTCGGTTTAACATTAGGTATTAACGTTAGGGTTTCTGTTGGTTTGTTTGCTTTGTCTTTTTGAGACAGGATTTTGCCGTGCAGGTCAGACTGACTTTGAACCCACTTTCCAGCCCAGGATGACCTCAGACTTGCAGCGATCCCCTGACCTCAGCCTCTGAGGGCAGGATGACAAGCGTGCGCCACCACGCCCAGCCTTCACATTAGTTATTATACTCAATTCTGTCTTAATGAAAGAAATGCAGAATGCAATTATACCAACATACAAATTTTAGCCTTAAATTGGACAAATATTAATGGCTTAAATCCTAACAGCCTGGGAGGTTGAAGCAGAAAGATCAGAAGTTCAAGCCCAGCCTGGGCAATTTAGTGATTTAGTGAGACCCTGTCTCAAAAAATAAAATAAAAAAGGGGCCCTGGGAATGTACTCAGTGTGAAGGCCCTAGTTCAACCCCTAGCACTGGGAGGAAAAAAAGATGAAACATTGTGTGATGGTGAGGGTACCACTCTATAATTCAGTGGTACAGCATTTGCCTACCATGCACAAGGCCCCCAGCATGGCAAAAAAAAGGAAAAAGAAAATGCTGTGTGTTGTGGTTTGGGGAGTCAGGCACTCTCCAGTATTACTGGTAGAGATTAAATTGGCACAACCTTTAGGAAGGGTAATTTGGTAATATGTGTTCAAACCCCAAAGGCACAGTCCCTTGGGCCCTGCAGTCTCTCTTCTATCTGTCATCTGTTTCCATGCACACATATTCAGGCTCTTATTTGCAGAAGACTCCACAGTGAACCATTTTTTACATTAGCAAAATGTAACATAACCACAAAGACTGTTTATATCTCATGCAATGGCACATACCTGTAATCCTAGTACTTAGGAAGCTGAGGCAGGAGGGTTGCAAGATCAAGGACAGGTGGAGCTACATGGTGGGACTCTGCCCCCCACCCCAAAACAATAACTGGTTAAACTAATTATTATAACTCATAAATTAGACTCTTACATAGCTTGTTTTGAAAACTTAAGGAAGCTTTTTGGATACTGATGTGGACTCAAAAAATATTGTTAAGGAAAAATTAAATCCAGTGTATCTGATATGCCATCATTTATATCCTACAGGGAAGGTTTTTACGGAATAGATAGAGGTATAGGCATACATGCATAATATCTCTAGAAATACACACAAAATGCATTAACACCAGTTGTCTTTGGAATAAATGCATTGTACAACTATGGGACCACGGCTGGGGGAGCTTTACGATACACACTTTCTTGAATATATGATTTGTTTACAATAGCAAACAGTTTAACTTTTAAAAACTAATGACAAATTCCTGTTTGAAAAGCGTGGGAGGACAGTGCCCGACACAAAGGACTTATGAACAACTGCAGAAATTCAATCTTGTTATGCGTGCACACACACACGTACACGCACACCCATCTGAACTGATACATCGCTGAAAACATGAAACTCATCAGGCCTCGGGGCAGCTCGTCAAGATGCAGCGGCTTCCGTCTCCTCCTCTCCGACCCTGTTTTCCTTAGTCACGGCCAGCACAGAGCCCTCCAATGTCACGGCACACTGCCGGCCCAGAATGTCCCGTCTCACACTCTCGCCTGATCGTCCTCACCACCAGGACAGCTGCCAAGCTTCCTTCCTGGTTTGACCTCCACTTCTTTATTTGCCTCTTTATTTCCATTTCTCTCCATCCTTCTTTTGGTCACTCCAGCATGGCTGGTTTTAACTTTCATTTCCCTGCCAAGGAGCTTGGTGCCATGGAGCTGACATTCCGTAGAGAGAAACAGACAACAAGCAAGCAAACCACAGTGAGCTTTTGATCAGAGCTGCAAGGCTAAAGGAAAAGCAAAATGTAGCCCTGTGGAAGTGGGGAAAGCTGCTTTGCAGGGCTCTCTGAGAAGAAGACACTCACACAGAGACTTGAAGGAAAAAAGACTGAGCTGGCTGAGAGCTGGAATGGAGTGAGAGGGAGGGCAATGGACCTTCCTTCTCAGGGGCCGGGTGCCACTCTCAGTATGATGAGTAACCAGCATGACTGATAATGATTCCCTCGAAAGAGGCCACAGGAACTGAAGTTGATCTCAAGGAAAAAGAGGATAGAACAGTGATCCCTAGAGCCTAGGAAAGGGGAGGGGGAAAAGCGATGGAAAGGGAAGGTTAGGCAGCACCAGGTGCAGTAGGTAAGAAGTAAAACTTCTGATGCTTTGTAGCACAGGAGGATGGACTGTCGCTCCTGACAACGAGTGGAATATTCCAAAGTTACATATAGAGAGGATTCTAATGCTCCCAACCCAAGGAAACGTTATGTCTTGAGATGACAGCTATGCCATTATCCTGATCTGATCATTGTGTGTATACGGTACATGTCTTAGATGCTGTACCATACCCCATAAATTACACTGGCTGTGTCTCAACTAAAAATATATATGCAAATAATAAAAAGGTAATTTGCAGGCTATACAATGTGCTTCACTTTGCAAACATAACAAATGCTAAGCGGTGTTTAATAACAACCATGAAAATCCTCTATCTGCAATTTTATAACTCAGAATGAGAGTCTACCTTCCCCAATACTTCTTGTCACTAGTTACTCTTTTCTAACACTGTCCCCACCCCACTTTCCTCCACTCCTACTTCTCCCCAACTTAAACCTAATTTCTGCTCAGATTCCCATTGAATTATCTGCCTGTAGTTTCTTCATTCATTTCCAACTCTGCTTTTTGTTATCAGTAATGAGGCTACTAGGTTTAATGAAGCATCTGTCTACTCCATTTCTTCTACTCATATGATTTGTACTGATTCAGTGAATAATTAAATGTAAGTTATGACACTGTAATAAGTAAATATGACCTAAAAACATAAAGCATAAGAAGAATAGAAAAACTAGGGGAACAGAAATTATTTTAAGGAAACTAAAATAAGAGATGTGACTTACGTTTGTAGAAGTCACATATAAATATGACAAAAGATGAGTTAAAAAGAAAAATGATAGAGAAAATTATTAAAGAAGTAAGATTGTCTAATTCTTATTATCTCTCTGCAACAAAAAAAATCATACTTTAATAATTGCTTTTCTGACTAGGTCAGAACTTCTTTAGAACAGGTGCAAATATTCAAAAAAATTTTGTTGAATACATACTTTGCATAAGACATTGTTCCAGAGTTTGTTTAGGACAGACATTAATATAAAAGAAGATTCTTTTTTTCTGATTCCAAAGCTTGTACTCATGTTTCATTAGTGCATGTTTGCCATACATAATGATTGTATACATTGTGGAAAGCTAGTTCCTGTATGTAACACATCTTAGTTCTTTCAATTTTTACTACTACCCCTTCCCCGCCTCCATCTTTAGGTTGCCTTCCCATTTGCAAAAGATGCATCTCCCTATTTCCTGTTATCTATTTTTATTTTACTCTTTAAATTATTTATATTTTGTTTCTCATATAAGAGAAACCATGTGATATTTACGCTTATGTCTGATTTATTTCACTTAACATTATTGTCACAAGATTCATCTATTTTTCTACAAATGACTCATGGCAGAGTAGTACCCTATTGTGCATAAATGCCACATTTTCTTTATCCATTAATCCCTTTACATATAGACAGGTTGACTGCACTATTATAAACTATACAACTATAATCATGAATATGCATGCATCACTGTATGATGTCTTTAATTCTTTTGAGAAGATACCTAGATGGGGAATAGCTGGGTCAAATGGAATTTCTAGTTTCAGTTTTTTGAGGAGTCTCCATATTGATTTCCATTATGCTTGCACTAGTTTTATGAAAGACATGGTTCTGAATCTCAACTTTTATTTCTGTACAACCTATATTTGTTTATATGTGCTTTTTCCTTTATTTCTCCCTGCATTTCCCTGGTTTCATCTGGAATGATTTCTTTCTCTGTGAGTTTTCTTGTTTCTTTGGTTTGTAGCAGCAGTTGTTTTTGTTTGTTTTTTGTATTTTATTGAAGTCTACTCTCTACAAACTCCCTGCTTTTGTTTGTCTAGAATGTGTTCATTTCATCTTTTCACAATATTTGAACTAGGTATAGAATTTCTGGTTACCAGTTTTCTTCATCCACTTTCTCATGCTTTTTCATGTCACTGACTGAGGACGTTATTAAACAAGAGGCCAAGAAGTCTGAGGGAGGTTCTGGCGCCTGGCAAGACCTTTCTTGCTATGTCAAGACGTGGCAGAAGCACAGTACAAGCAAACACATGCAAGACAGGAGGCTCAGGAGAGACAGGGAAGCAAGACAGCGTCTCCCCTTCTACGCTTAAACCTCGCCACAATAACCAACCCATTCCCAGGAAAGAGCCTTAATCCATCACGAGGGCAACGCTTTGAACCCTCTTTCTATGCTGTGGCATTGACAAATTACATGAGTCTTAGAAGAAACAGTAACCTCACTAAGAGTTCGTCTATTTTACCGTGTTGAAGTTGTCATTTCACTGTCTTCTAGCTTCTGTACTTCCAGTTAAGAAGTCAGTTGTAAGTTTATAGGTGCTACTTTATAGATACTACATCCTATATCTCTGAATGTTTCAAGATTTTTCATTTAATAGCTGGTTTGTCAGCAACTTTAATATTTTGTCCCCACATATAATTTTGTTTTTATTCTAGTAGGGGTTTGCTGGGCTGCTTACATCTATAATTAGTATCTTCCAGTTTGGGAAAATTATTAACCATGTTTTTAAGTATTTAGTCTTCCCTATTCATTCTCTTTTCTTCTTCTAAGACTACAATTATGTGTGTATTACACTTTTATTCTCTTTAGCTTTCCCTTTGTGCTTCAGTTTGGGCTTCAATTTATATATTTCCTACCCACTTCTCTTCCTATTCACTAGTCCTACTTTCTACTACATCTATTCTGCCTTATATCCTATTCACCCAATTCTTAATTTCAAATATTGACCTTTACGTTTCTAGACTTTCTATACAGCATTCATACATTTCCATTTTCCAGTGAATTTTCCATATTTTCATTTGTTCTTTCCATCTCTCTCTTTTCTTGAACATTATTTTAATATTCCTAATATATTAATCCCAAAAATGTTATCGTGTGGTATCCTTCTGGTATTTGTTTCCTTGTTGTTATCATTTTATTATCATTCATATTTTCTTTCCTTTTTGCATGTCTAGATATTATTGATTATATGCCAGACACTATGTATAGAAGTAAAGCCTTGAAAAAGAACAAAAAGGGTAGTAAACATATTGTGAGATTCTAATTTCATTTTTTAAAATGAATGTATTTTCCTCCATGCAGATGTGAAAGAATTATTAATTTTTATTACATTTCCACAACTGTACTCTGAAATTGTTTAGACAACCTAAGTGCAATATGATGCTAAGTCTCAAAATGAGTGGAATACATTGTGTCACCATTATGGTTGATACATGGTGTCAACTTGAGAAGTTTAGAAGTTTAACTAAGAGACTCAGCAGGGAGCCAGGATACTTACTTTGTAAATATCCTCCTTCTGCCCAAGCCAAGGGCACAGAGATTTTGCCAGTGTTGCATTTGCCCTGGGGAGCCAGGGGTGGCCTGCATACAATATAAGGGAGGAGAAGAGGCTTGCTCTTCCTTCTTTTTGTTCTGGCTGCTTTAGTGGCTGCTGCCTTGAAGTGTTGTCCCAGTGCCATGCCACCCTGCCTTGGAGCCAGCTGATTACGGACTGAAACCTCCACAAACAGTGAGCTTAATAAACCTTGCCTTCCTTCCTTTTGGGTGTCAGGTATTTTGTCCCAGCAGTTAAAGAGAAGTAACCAAGACAGTCACTAAAAGAATAATGCTACTTGCACTTGTAGGAATAATACTATTTTATACATATACTCTGAAACAAACAAAAAGCTGACTGGCTCTTTCATTAACTACTCAGAATATATAGTAAAATAATGGGAACTGATCATTAGCAAAGCGAAAAGAAGGCTCCAGGTGATATACTCCATAAGAGAGTTTGTTCCCCTTTCTTCTTTTACACAGATTGGGTTAGGAGCTGATCACCTGAATCTAGTCAAAAATTGAATTGAGTTGAGACTTGGTTGTAGTTTTACTATGAATCAACAAAGCTGTTGTTTGCCTCCATCCTTTGGGTTTAGCCCTAGTGGACTTTTGATGAAGATCCTGGTGGGAATACATAAGTTCACTCAATCTGGAAAAATTGTGGGAAATCTATCTTTGCCCTTCAGAGGATTTCAAACCAGCTCTCCAGTCCTCTGGTCCTACAAAGCTTAAAATCTGGCAAAGATCTTAAAGGGAAAAATACTCATGTGCTTGAAATCAGGTTCTATCCACTGAGACTTCTTGTTTTAAAAACATTAGCCTGTGGGTGGTTTTATTTGCCTTTAGAAATTTTCAGATTTACTCCTCAGTATCCTATAAAGCCCAAGAATTCAGCATATATCTGTGGAGGAATTCAGTATTGAGTTTGAAACACCCAAAGATCCTGTCTTAGTTATTTTCTCATTGCTGAGCCAAAATACCTAATGCCCACAAGTTAAAGGAGAGGCTTATCTTAGCTCACACACTGTAAAGGTTTTAGTCCACAGTCAGCTGGTTTCAAGGCAGGGTGGCACGGCAGAGGGGAGCAGTAGAGGGGAAATAGTCTATGGCATGGGAGGTAAGAGGCAGCATCTTCCTTCTACTTTCCCCTTTTATTCCATCCATGCTACAAGCCTATTAGGTGATGCCTTCTCATTATGCTAAACTGGCTACTCCACACCCACAATCCAGTATCACACACCCATTGTCCAGCCACCCCCCAAAAGTCTCACTTACCAGTATGTGAGGCTTTGTGAGGTGACACCTAGTTAGATATAACATTCTGTCCCTGGCCCCAAAAGCACTCATATGAATCCCTGTATGCAAAATGCATTTAGGTCATCTCTAAGAGTTGCCAAAGCCCTAACAATTTTAGTTTCAAGTGGATTTTTCCACTTGAAAAGTCGAAGTTGAAATTCTCCTCTGAGATTTAAGGTAAACTCTTAGCTGCAAGCCCCTGTAAAAATAAAAAAGTAAGTTAAATGCCTTTCAGCATACAATGGCACAAGATAAGCAGTCCCATTCCAAAAGGCACAAATAAGGGAATAGAAAGGAATGAGACCAAAACAAGATCAAGACCCAGGGGGGCAAACATTAAATTCCGTAGTTCCATGTCCAGCACCCAGAGCAATCTGTGGCAAGCTATGAACTCCAAAGGGCTTGGATGGTGCTGGCCCTACAGTGTTGCTGGTGATCATAGCCCTCATGGCCTCTCTCTTAGGCCAGATTTGCTCACTCCTGGGGTTTTCCTCAGATTATCAATGTTTCTGGCTTCTCCAACCCTCTGAGGTCTCTAATGCACTTTTAGCTTTACATACTGCTGTCTAGGGACACACTGTCTGGCCTCCCAGATCTTCTGAAATCTGGGTGAAGGCCTTCATGACCCCACAGCTCTTGCATTCGGCATGTACCTAAAACTAACACCATGTGGATGATGCTGAGGTCTGCTGCCAGCTGGATCAGTTGCCAGACTTTTCTCTTAGCTGTAGAGGCCAAGTGCCTGGATTGCTGAGTGCTATAAATGCAACCCTGAGGAATAAATTCCCTAGGCTACCATCATTCTGAAACATGGTGCTCTGAGGGTCTCTTCTCAAAACAAAGTCTTTTACCTTTGCAGTTTTGAGCCTGAAAACCCTCAGGCCATCTTATCTATTGTCCTGTCCCAAAGTACAGTCAAACCTTACACTGTAACTTGTTCTATGAGTATTCTGCAAGATGAGTGTATGGGTTTGATCCTGTGTCCCCCTAAAGCCTCATGTAATCTGGATGGGGCTGAGTCTGGCATTCATGATTGGTTGTATAGTGCTGGGATTGGTGATGTGAGTGCTGCATCCACCCAGGGGTGGAGCTGACATACAGTGTAAGGGCGAGAGGAAGGTGTATCTTCACTCTCTCTTGCCAGTTTGCCTTGCTGTTTGGAAGCTGCCATGAATGGCTGCCCCGCCATACCATGCTGCCTTGGAGCCAACTAACAATGGACTGAACCCCCCAAGAACTGTAAAAAATAAACCTTTCCTTCCCTAATTTTGGGTGTCAGGTATTTTGTCTCAGCAACAAGAGAAAAGTAACCAAGACAGAATTTGGTTCCAGTGGAGTGGGGTCATTGCTATGACTAAGCCTGATCATGTGGTTCAAGAGCCTTTGGAAATGACTCGTGGGAAGAGTTTGGAAAGGTTTGGAGATGTCACCTGAATGCAACAGCTTATGCTGTTCTGTATGGGAGATTCTGGTCAGAGCCCAGGAGACCAGAAGGCTGATAGAAAGCCTGCCAGTAAAGACCATGCTCGGGAGGTTTCATCTGGGAAGAAGGACTGCATTGGTTTTTGGACTCCACGTGATGTGCGTTAAGGCTTGGAAGAAAGTTTGTCTGCATTCTGCTCATCCCCAGAGACTTTGTCTGAGACTGAGATTAAGGGCAATGGATGGATTAATCTGGCAAAGGAAATTTCAAGGAAATTGAATCTTGAGGTGGTGGCATGGCTATCGTTGGGGGCTTTAAGCCAGATTTATGTTGCAAATCAAGAACAAAGAGCCCAGTATGGTGATTTAAAACACTGTGAGTTTGGCCAGAAAGCTGTGGACTGTAAAGATAGAGCTGAGACCTCAATTGCTGAGAAAGAACAAAGAAATAAAAAAGATGGCCTGGGGCTATCCCAGGTAATAGTGGGCCTCCACCTTTTGCAGCCTCAAGCTGGCAAAGGTGAAAGAGTTTGCTCGGAGGAAAAAGCCACAGAGCGCCATGTTCCAGAGTGGCAACAGAGGCCACAGGAGGTTTCAAAATGGCGGTGGCCCCACCAGATTCCAGAATGGGGGCAGCATAAAGAAGCTTTTCCTCACAATCAGGTTCAGAGAGCTCAGCAATCCAGGCACTCTACTCCTACAGCCAAGAGAGAAGAAAGCCTGGCTACTGCTACAGCTGGCAGTGGACTTTGGTGGCATCCACGTGGTGCTGGTTTTAAGTGCAAGGAAAATGCACAAATTCTGAGGCTAAGACAGCTTTCACTCATCCTTCAGAGGGCAATATATAAATATGTAAGGATGAAGCCAGAGGTACAGTGGAAAACCCAGAAGTTTGAAAAAGCCAGGAATGTGGATCATCCAAGAAAAACTGTGAAGACCAAACAGAATGAGCTTAAGAGAGAAGCTATGAAAAATGGAGCCCCTGGAAGTGCCACAGGGGTGGAATCACTCAAGCCTTTTGGAGCTTGCAACCAGATTGCTTCAGATGCTGAGCAGAGAGCTCCAGGACTTAATGTTCGCCCTGCTGGATTTTGGGCTTTCTTTGGTTCCAATGCTTTGTATTCCCCTGTTTGTAACTTTCGGAATGGTAATGTTTACCTTGTGCCTTTGCATTTCAGAAGCATTTAACTTGTTTTCATTTGTACAGAGGGTTACAGTTAAGAGTTTGCCATAGATCTTGGAGGAGATTTGGGACTTGGACTTTTCAGCAATGCTGAGACTGTTAGGACTGTGGCAACTCTTGGAAATGGACTAAATGTCTTTTGTATAAAAGTTATACATGAGCCCTTGGGGGGCCAGGGATGGAATGTATGGGTCTGATCCTGTGTCCCCTCAAGGACTCATGTAATCTGGATGGGGCTGAGTCTGGCGTTTGTGATTGGTTTGTTGTCTAGCACTGGGACTGGAGATGTGAGTGCTGCACCCACCCAGGGGTGGAGCCGATATACAGTGTAAGGCGTGTCTTCACTCTCTCACCGGTTTGCCTTGCTGTTCAGCGGCTGCCATGAATGGCTGCCCTGCCCCGCCACACCGCTTTGGAGCCAACTAAGTATGGACTGAAACCCCCAAGAACTGTAAGAAATAAACCTTTCCTTCTCTAATTTTGTCTCAGCAATGAGAGAAAAGTAACCAAAACAATCAGTAAACATTTCTAATACATTTTAACTTGATAAACAAGTGATGATGCCAAACACCTCTTAATCGGAACTGACCCAATTATTCTTCTGTCTTCCTCTCTCTCTCCATCTCTCTCCTCCCCTCCTCCCCTCTTCCCTGCCTCCCCCCCTTCTCTGTAGGATTGTGCATTATCATCTCCCAACAGCAGGTGCTTATGGAGATCTTATATGCAAAGGATGAGGAGAAAAGGGTGGAGGATTCCCTCCCTTCAAATGAGATTAGAGGGATATGTAAAATGTGGGAAGCAGTGCATAATTTTTGTCGAAAAGCACCACCCAAATAAGGCTGTAGCAGTGTAAGCAATAAATATGTTTAACAACATATTTCCACAAAATCCCCAAAAGAAGACAAAAGCAAGCATCATTGGATAGGCTCCTTATTAAGATTGCACAAAAACAAAAAAAGATTCCACTGAGCCAAAGATAGCAATGATTTCATTAGTGATAGGGAAAGTCACCTTACACAATAACCCCTCCTCTCTCTTGTCTCTCTCACACAAGCCACAAAGGTTTTCTCATTATTCCAGAACTAGATAGCTAGTTTACCAAGCTAGTCTGGCAAAGAAGGGACTGTGCCACCCCCTCAAGTATCTTCTTCTAGATGGTTTTTGTAATTTAACAAACCTCTTTTGCAGGGGACCTGTAGTTGTTATTTGGATGACTTGGTCTTTGATGTGGTGGTCAGAAAAACATACATGGTATCCTGGGAAGCAGATCCAGGTAGTACCTAGGCCAATACCTTTTCCCTCAGTGTTAAAGCAATTTTTTTAAAAATAGAGGGGAGAGGACAGTGAACCTGACTCATGAACTAGCCAGGCTCAGACTATTAATATCAAGTTAGATACAAGCATTTAACAGGCATAATTGAATAGTCTAGGCTCAGAGTTAAGCAGGAAAACATGTTCACGGCCAGCATCTACCTCACAGTACATAGTTATTATTTGCATGACATTCCTATTTGCAATATACAAGAATACTTGAAAGCTAAGGAAAGAAAGTTATATTTTAAAATGCCAACAGTGATGTCATGTTGGTGATTATTTACTTCAGTGGGGCATAGTTTGCTCTGATATGTTGAACACATAGCAAAAAACAATCAAAATTCATAGTACCTCTTTAAGTATATCCAAATACAGAGGGAACTCTGCATTTGGAGTCACTGCTTACTTGAAAAATCTATGAGATCCAACCAACAATGGCCATTATGAACTCTTCAACATTGAACAATAGCTGGAATGAATTAATCTATTAATTTATTAAGTTAATTTTTCATTCTTCCATGTGGGTTGGATGACCATTTGGCAGTTTTTCTGTCTGCTGTAATCATATCTGTTCATGTGGATCTCAAATGGTATAGCCAAAAAAATATATAGTATAGCAACCAGTGACCAACCCCACACCTTAAAATTCCACAGCTTTGTCCTCAACAAAACTACTAGAATATAAACTCAATTTGAAAACATGAATGGGAGAAAGACATCAAGAATCATGCACCTAAAAGAAAAAAAGGCATGCTTCACTGTGCTGATTTTATACTATATGGAGAAATATGGAGCCAGATATTGAGGGGTTTTTTTGGTTTTTGTTTTGGTTTGGTTTGGTTTGGTTTGCTTTGGTTTTTTGTTTTTTTTGTTTTTTTTGTTTTTTTGTTTTGTTTGTTTGTTTGTTTGTTTGTTTTGGTACTGGGAGTTGAACTCAGGATCTCACACTTGCCAGGCAGGCACTGTGCCACTGAGCTTTATCTCCAGTCCCATAGATATTGAGTCTTTGTATAAATTCTTTTCTACAGAACAAGACAAAAATGGAAGGAAGGCTCTTCCATAATTTGCAAACCTTCATCCTCAAAAGAAAAAAGCATGAAAATTATCTAAAGAGACAGGACCATAGAAAGAGAATATTCTTCAGGAGTTTTCCCATGTGGCATTCTGGACACTGTCTTTAGAAGTTCCATTACCAGGACTAGGGATGTAGTTTCGTGGTAGAGAACTTGCCTAGCACGTGCAAGGACCTGGGTTCCATCCCAATCCCTGCAAAAATTTAAAATAAAAAACCAAAAAACAAGTCCCAAGATCGGTGTCTTCATCTGTACAGTAGAGATGATAATGACACTTGCCAAATACTCCACCTACTTGTCTTGAACATAAAAAGAGATAAACCATACAAAATGCATGGTTCAATGCCCCATACCCAAAAACAGATTCAGTAAAGCAACACCTTACTAACAGGCATAAATTTATTTTACCTAAACAGCCAAACTGTTTTCAGTATGGGAGGAGGGCGAGAGATAGAGAAAGAGAGAATTTATGAAAATTAAATAATAACTGGAAGGAAAGCAAAACATTATAACAATTTCATACAGTATGCATAACACTCTACAAAAACCACATTTCCATAGGGTAGGGCTTGAGGAGGGAAAGTTGAAGGAAATGCCCTAGACCAGCATGAGTTAGATTAGGATCAGAAACTTATCGGTGTTCTTGTCTCTGTTTTCCAGATTTTCAGTAGCATATTACTTTTATAATGAATTTTTTTATTTTGAAAGCTAAATGATGTCTTTTTCATAGTAAGTTACCTACTTTCTCACAGAAATGCTCAAGATATCATTTAATTTCCTCCAGAACTATTTGCAGTGATTACTAACAATGATTTCATTCAAGTTATCATTTATCAAGAACTGCGGGTCAGCCTCAGGAGGAAGCAAAATAAATGACGTGAAGTCCTGGCCTCACTACATCCCTTGAGAATAACAATGGTGTTCGCGCTCTGTTGTAAATCAGTTTGAGCATTGAGAAACAGAAAGAGGATCGGGAGGACGGGCCCTGGGGAGGGAGGGAACAAGGGAGATAAAGGGGAAAGTAATTTATTGCAAGGAATTACTACCTCCATTGTGAGGCCTGGCTAGGCAAACCTGAAATCCGTAGAGACGACCTACAGGTTGGCAGATCTGGGGGAGAAGCTCACCCTGTGCCCAGAGGTGGGGTGGGGTTTCTTCATCCTCGGAGAAACCAGTTCTGCTTTTAAGGACTTTCGACTGATTGGATGAAGCCCGTATGAGTTACCTAGGATGATTTCCCCTCCTAAAGCCGACTGCCTGCACATGATAATCCCACCTACCTCCGGGAGCATCTGGTGGAGTAACTGAGGACGCTCCCCTTTCCAGACGTACACACCTAATGGAGCCTCACAGCTTTCTGAATTTTGTTTTCTCCTACTTCCTAGTTTACTTAAAGCCACAAGTGTCTGCGCTCAGTTCGGATCCCACCAAACCAAGCCCCTTGAGAGACTGAACACCCTTGCTTGGCCAGCTGGACAAAGCTCCATCATCAAGGACGTCTCAACAGGTGAGAGGAGTAGTGTTCTGGTTCTGGGAGGGCTTTTGTTTCAATCCTGCCCACCCCCACCCCCCAAAAAACACGGTAGAATGGCACTGAAAAGTCCAGCAAAAGCAAAGTGTGCTTCCTTTTTACCATAATGCCAACCACAGAAAGGCGGGGGCGGAGGGCAGCTGTGTTCCTGCACTGTAGCTCCAAAGGCTTCACAATGGCTGCCCTTGATTCAGCTTTACTTTTACTGGACCGTCTACTACTTAAACTGACTTAAGGCGACAGCCTCTTGCTAACCTGCATAACCGGCCTGCCGTGTGCCTCTACCGGTTGTTCTCAGCCAGGGCACTTCCGGCGATGCCTGGAGGTGAGTTTGTCCATCACAGCTGGACGGTGTCACACTCTGATTTCTCTTCAGGTCACATAAATCCTTCACCTTTTACAGCAGGATGGTGTCCAGAGAGTCGCGGCCAGGGGTGGTGCTGAACACCTCCCTGTGCACCAGGCAGGCTCCACGACGCGCAGGTACCCAGCCCGAAAGGTCAACAGCGCCTACGCAGAGATCCCCCCACCCCTGTCTGGATCCTGCTAGAACGAGCATGCCACAGATTTCATTTTTTAAAAAAGTCATAAAAACAAATCAATAAGTTCCTCAAAACCTGTATCTGTGAAGAAAGGCACAGTAGAAAGAAAAGTTGGAATCATGGGTCTTCATTATATACTGCATTAACCAAGGCTGTCCACAGAAGCCAAATCAATAGGAGTTGCACATGTAAAGACAGAGTGTCTACACAGATACAGACACGAAGAGATTTAGAATAAGGAAACGGCTCATGGTCATGGAGGTTAGCCAGTCTGAAATGTGCAGAGCTGATTCCAAGTTCAAGTCCAAAAAAGCAGGAAAAGGCCATGTCCTGGTCCAGAGCCCTTAGGGTCAGAGAATTTCCTCTTCCTCTGGGATGGGCAGGCAGTGTGCTAGCCAGGCCCCCTGCTGATTGGAGGAGGCCCACCCACATGAGGAAGGCAATTTGCTTACTCAGTTATAGATTTAAATGGAAATTTCATTCCAAAACACTCTCAGAAATACCCAGAATAAAGTTTGTCCAGCTATCTGGACACCCCATGGTTCAGTCAATTTGATAAATGAAATCAAACATCATACCCACTGAGGAGAAAAAAGATACCAGAAAAAGCGATTTAAAAACTGGAAATTAATCTTCAATAATAGAGAACTGGTTAAACAGACTAATTCTGTTTGATATATATTGGTATATTCTAAGCTATTGTGTTTTAGTGTGGCGGAAGATCAATTAGTACCATGAAAACATTTCTTAAATATCATCCACCAGGGGTTTTGCCACCATATGCGTGAGATCTTATAGAAGACTGATAAGTAACTCATCGCAGTTCAGAAATCTGAATCCATTAGTGCTCAGCACGCACCCCTCCCCTTACCAAAGCCATAAAACCACAGAGCTAGAAGGAAACTTCATGATCAATCCTTCCAAAGTGTGATTTAAAGAAAAGTAAGATGGTGACAGATGTATCTTAAATTATTGATGGAATCTCAATTTCTGATACTTTTAAAATCATAAGCATTTAAATAGCAACTAAGATTTGATATCAACTGGAAAAATGAATGGAATAGTACAAACCAGTGTTGGTGGGATGTTTCACTATTGCCATTTTGCTGAAAGTAAAGATTGCATAAGAGAGACCAGCTGACATGATAATGTACTGTTAACCCAAGGAATCCCCAGGAATGTCTCAGTCTTGGCTATACCTTAGGATTATCTGTAGAGTGACATAAAAATACAGTTGCATGGGACCCATCTCAGATTTACCAATAGGATTTCCCTCCCCTGTAGCTCAGATCTAGAATTTCACTTAAATTTTTAATTTATCTAGATCTATGCAAAGAATAAAGGTTTTTAAAAATATTGGATATGCAAACTATGGTTCAGAAAAACAGGATGACAATTTCAGAAGCAATGTTTCACAACTACTTTTTCCACTTTTAAAATGAAGTTTTGAATTAGAAAAAGTCTGACATTATCACCAAAAAATAAGAATACAGAATCTTGATTTTTAACTTGATTAATGTCTAGGACTAGCCTTTTAAAATTTAGTTTCAGCCGGGAATTTAGCTCAGTGGCTCAAGTGCTTGCCTGGTAAGCACAAGGTCATGAGTTTGATCCCTGGTACCAAAAACAATAAAATAAAATAAAATAAAATTTAGTTTCAAATTTACAATCTATTCTGTTAGCAATACTTAAACACTTAAAAGCCAACTTATTAGAACTTAATGCTGTAATATTAATGAAAAGGTATTTCTTTTAATATGCAATGTGTGTGAACCACAACCAAGTCTAAAGCAATACTGCTTCTTCCAGATTGTGACTTTTGGTTATGTTTATTCCTCTTGTTCTGAAGAGTTGGACGGTATAAGCTCCAGTTGATCCACCAAGAGAAGAAAATCTATAAAATATATTAAGACCCCTAGATAAAAAGTACCAGAAATCCTTTTATCAAACCATGTACCAAACACACAGAAACTGCAACATTATTGTACCTACAGACATTAATGTAACTGGAAATGACTTTAGTTTTAGTTTAGTTTAATTTTAATTTCTTTTGTTGTTTTCAATTTTTCTTTAGCAAAGTCAGTTACTGAAATACATTACCTCTATTTGGAAGGTGGATGAATTAATTCTTTTTAAACTTACAATAATTTATCAAAGGACCCTCCTTTGATGCATATGTTACAATGTTATTTGCATTTATTGAGCACCAGAGACTTCGTCTGAGAAAACCAAAGGAAATAAAAGCAGATTCAAACAAAATTGAAGTAGATTATTATAAATAGGGCTAAGAATCTTCAATGATAAAAACATCAGAATTGGATGATGGTAGGGGAATGTTCAGTAAACTAGGACAGGGCACAGGCTCTAGAAGCAGTGTTTGGAACATGTTACAGACTTTTGAGGTGGCTTACAATACAGTACTTGAGTGAAAAGCAATCTGGTTATAAACCATTACTAACAATATAACTTCAATACACACTTCTCTCCCTGTATCAACGTAATAAGAGGGAAATACATCCAAAATACCAGTGATCATATTTCTTCCCTTTTGCTGTATTTTCCTTAGCAATAATGGTTGTTTGGTTGGTTTTTGATAATCAGGAAAAGAAGGGAAAAAAGGATTTAGCTGCCCTACATGAATAGCTTCCCATTGCAGACAGCTTCCCACAGATGGCTGAAAAACAAGAAGCCACTGCTAACCTCTGTCCAAGGACAGAGTTCTAGAATGGTCCCTGGAATTCATCTAGGATCCTTATTTAAAATGTGCATTCCGGCTGGGTCAGGGACGATCCAACCAGAAGACAACTAGCCGGCCTTCATTTTAAATGGTGCAACGGGTTCCAGGAAGAGAAAAGTCAGTACCTCCCATGAACCTCCTGGCACATGGGCTGAGAATCAACACACCCCCCCACCCCGCACCCCATAAGCAACCTGCTGGTTCAGAGGACCAGCTAAGTTGATAGCAACTAAGGTACATAAAGCAACTAAATGCTTGTATTGTTTGGTTGATTTTGCAGACCTGGGGCTGGCAGTCTGAGCATCTCTTGAGAAGATGACAGTATGCAATGTAGCAAATATGGGGGATTCTCTTCTGTCTTGTCTTTGAGGCCCAATATTGTTCTCACTGTTTTGCTTTATTCAATATAAATTTGATTGGTTTTATTCTGTTCTTTTCTTGGTTAGATTTTGCTATACCTGATGGAATGGACAACTATTGTGAAGATAACAAGATATACTATAGTAGCTACTGTTTTCCTAGTATCCTGCTTTGAAGTTCTGTACCAATCTACTGCTTTGTTTTGATTGACTCTGTTCCTTTTGTTTTGTTGGATTTTACTATCTTTAAAATAAAAATAAATAAATAAATAATAAAATGTGCATTCCCCAGCACAGTAGGGTGAGTATAATTCTCAGCCAGTTAGTGTATATTTTATAAAGAAGTAGAAAAGAAGGGTTCAAACAGTCCCAACTCAAAGAAATGATAACATTTAAGGTGATGTTTATGCTGATCATCCTGATGTGATCCTTATATATTGTATACTCTTCCTGAATTATGACACTGCATGCATACAGATGCACAATTATGTGTCAATTACTTTTTAACTTTTTAAAACAAAGCACTTAAAATCATACACATGCTGAGTCCACCCCATGAAGATTCCAGTTCAGCTGCCTGGGGCGGGTACCTGACCATCCACACTTTTCATGCGGAGTCCAAGCACTGCTGAGTAATGACCAGGGACACACTTAGAGAGACCCCCGTATTATTGAGCCTTTCACTTGTTGCCCGAGGTGTGATTCTCGCAGATGGATTCTCCTCCTCTTACCTGGTTTTCTTCTCAGTCCGAGGCTTGCAGACCTGCCCAAGCACTGGAGTCACTGGGAGTCAGTCCCACTCTCAAAGGACTGTATAAATAGGCATGGGCCCTGCCCAGCTCTGTGCATTCTTGGAAAGCTCCCAAGGTGACAACCCTGTGCACAAGTGTGATCAGTGGTCTGCAAACCCACGGTAAGCAGCTCCCTGGTCCACCCATCCTGCTTCACTTCCAAGTTGTGTGTACCTGAGCGAACTGCCAGTTACAGTGCCCCAGTGGGCCCCAGCTCTGGGGGACCACGAGGGCATGGAGAAGAAAGATTTTCATGCCAAGCGGAAAAAGGTTGCTCTGAACAGGAGCCTCCCCAACCTGGACACAACCCCAGAGAGGTTCTTTGGGGACCCTGCCCTTGCTCCCCACTGAAGATATACAAGCTCAGTGAAATGAAAGAACTTTCAAACACACAAAATAAGATTCTCCTACAGGCAAAGGAGGGTCCTTCTCACTCCTGAGAAAAGTTCTGCTTCAGCTAGCCAAAAGTAAGCAAATAAATAGCTAATACTGTGTATTCATAGGTACTAAGTCTGTGTTTAATAAATACACATATAGGCTGGGAATATAGCTCAGCGGCACAGCACCTGCTTGGCAAGTGTGAGGCTGTGAGTCCAATTCCTGGTACAGAAAAAAATCTCATATATATTATTGGTTACTAAAACCAGAACAATTCTCAGAATGGAAAAAAACTGTTTCTAGTAAAATATATGTCTATATAGAAAATATAGAAAGTATTGCAAAAGGAACACCAGCTTGTAAAACATCCAAACCATTCAAAAGTAAGAGGTTAATGGAGAAGACAACTAGCCTGCCCTCCTGGTGAGTGGCTCACGACCAGCATGGACTCCAGGAAAAGAAAGATCTGTGCCTCCTGTGGCCTACAGGTGTGCGGGCTGAGAATCAAAGACCACCCTTGTAAGCAACCTGCTGGTTTGGAGGGCCGGCTAAGCTGATAGCAACTAAGGTACATAAAGCAACTAAACGCTTGTATTGTTTGGTTGATTTTGCAGGCCTGGGGCCGCAGTCTGAGCATCTCTTGGGAAGATGACAGTATGCAATGTAGCAAATAGGAGGGATTCCCTTCTGTCTTGTCTTTGAGGCCCAATATTGTTCTCATTGTTTGCTTTATTCTGATTAATTTTTTTTGCTTTATTTCATATTCTGTTTTTATTGGTTTTATTGTTTTGTTTTTGGTTTAACTTTGCTATACCTGATGGAATGGTCAACTATTGTGAAGATAACAAGATATACTACAGCAGCTATTGTTTTCCTAGTATCCTGCTTTGAAGTTCTGCTGCTTTGTTTTGATTGACTTTGTTGATTTTACAATCTTTAAAATAAAATTAAATAAATAAATAAATAAAAGCAAGAGGTTAAAAATAAGCAAGTTCTCTCACCCTGCCAGTGGCACCCATCTATATTTGGTGTGTGCCCTTCCAGATCTTTTTCTAAGTACCAGAAAACGTGCATAAAATTTTTATTTAACTGGGAACATATTGTTACACAGCTGATTTTTTAAAAATCAATGCTGCACCCTGGATCTTTTGTTCAACTTGACTGGGCCACGTGGTGCCTGGCCCTTTGGTCACACGTTACTTGTGGTGTGTGGAAGGTGTCTTGGTGAGGCGAACGCACGCCTCAGTGCACGGGGACAGCACACAGCCCTCCCTGATGTGGTGGGCTCCACCCGTCCCCTGAAGGCCTGAAGAGAACAAAAGGCCGAGAATAAAAGAATTCGCTCTCCCTGCCTGGCAGTCTGAACTGAGTCATCCGTCTTCTGCCTTACAACTCAAACCAGAACCGCATCAGCTCTCCTGGGTCTCGGCCCTGTGCCCACGGCTGGAACCACACCTGCAGCTCCCTCAGGTCCAAGCCCACCAGCTGCAGACCCCGGGGCTTCTCAGGCTCTGCACTCACACGAGCCACTGTGCTATGGCAAACGGACATACAAACACGTGTGTGTGCTGTGTGTGTGTCTGTCAGTGGGCATTGATTGAGCATCCCTAATCCAAAATGTGAAATCCAAACTGCTCCAAAATAGGATACTTTTTAGAGTGCCAACAGGATGCCACAAATGGAGAACTGCACACCACGAGACTTTATTTCATGCATGAAATCATTAAAAATTTTGTTAAAAATTTAGCTTTGAGGTCTATGTGTAAGGTTACCAGGAAACAAATGAACTTTGTGTCTACATCCCCAAGCCATCTCACTACATATATGCAAATATCCAGAAATCTGAAATGCTCCAGGCCCCCAGCATTTGGAAGAGAGATACTCACTCTGCTTTCTGTTTCTCTGGAGAAGCCAGTCCTGCCGGGTTCAGGGAAGAAGATTAAGGTCATTTGTCTCATTGTCTTCCCTTCCACTGACATTCCGGTCCTTGTCACTCTTTCATGTGTCGGGGTTTAGATTTCCTTCCTACCATTTGGCTTGGTCCATTTTGTACTATTCTCAGATAGGTCCCCAGACACAATCCTTCATTTACTTGAATACTATAGCAGTATGCCTTACTTGAACTGTGTCTCCCAAATGAAGTGACACTGGTTTCCTTATTTTGTTTTCATTTTGCTCACCTTTCAACCTCATTCTGTATTTCAGATCTCTAATAACTGTCTCAGCCCGTCACTCCCTGTGGCTCCCACTCTGCGGCATCACCGAGGACCGAGGGTGAGCTCTGCCAGGGCCAGGCCCTCCTTCTACTCGCTGATACCTTCGAGTCTTCAGAAGGGGACTTGGCCTCGTCAAGTGCTTGATAAAGATTTGCTGGCTGACTGAATGACTGGCCCTGTCTCACACTTCGTGTCCCAAACCTCATCACATCTGATGGATGTACTAAGGTTTTCTGACCACACTCAGACTAATTGTGGGGCTAAGTACACTTATCTGCTCACTTAAGAGAAGAGAGACTCACAAATCCTGTAAAACAATTCATGTGCCTACGTTCCAAATTTTTCTCACTCAAGGAATTCTATATTCAAGAGCCTAGACATTATGGTCATGTTTCATTTCTGGTTTCTGAGAAGTGGTGCGGTGCCCTTGTGCCCAGCCCAGATGCGGGCTTCCTGATGAGGGAGGCTTCACTGGGCCTTCTCGGTCAATGAATATTGAGGCTAAGATCAGACACCAATTTTTGGACTAAAGAACAATGCTGATGTTTTTATTCTCCTTTGCAAGTGATTACCTTGTATTCAACTTTCTTCTAAAGCACTGTGATTTCTAGATGAATGTACTTGGCTTGGAGAAGCTGGGATAGACTGACTCTCAGTCAAAATAAAAGATACTTCTTTTACTTCTGCTTTATTCTAGGTAGGTGTCTTGGTTACTTTTCTCTCATTGCTGGGACAAAATACCAGACCTTCAAAATCAGGAAAGGAAAGGTTTACTTAGCTTACAGTTTTCGGAGGTTTCAGTCCATACTCAACTGGCTCCAAGGCAGGGTGGTGTGGCTAAGGGGCAACCGTTCATGGTGGCCACAAGCAACAAGAGCACAAAAGCCATAAAGAAAAAGCAGGCCTCCTTCCCTCCCCTATATCGTATGCCAGCTCCCTGCTCCTGGGCAAGCGCAGCACTCACATTGCCAGTTGCCATGCTAGACAACAAACCAATCACAAACACTAGACTCAACTGCCCTTGAAAGCCCCCCTCCCATGACTGCATGAGGCTTTTGGGGGCCATTTAAGCATAAGCATAACAGTAGGTATGCTGTCCTTCCTCAGATTCTGCAAAAAAAGAAAAAGAGACAGAGAGGGAGAGACCTAAATGAGGACTCTGAACAATGAAGAAAATTCCATTAGACCTTGGTGGAGGCCCAAAGAGACCACCAAGCTTGCTCATAAATGTGCAGTGTCTAATAAAAATGTGATGATTATTATTATTATACATTTATTGAGCAGCAAAAATGTGCTAAATTAAAAAATGCATATACTGTTTTTCATACCTCCTGATGGGCATGTGGAAACTGCTGGCTGTTTGTCTGTCCCAGTAACTGGCCCATCGTCTTCACAGCCAGGTGGCTGCCAGGGGTCACAGTCTTGCTTATGCGCCTGGGGTTTTCTGTGGACCAAGGACCACACCTCACCCATCAGCTCCTACTGCTACCTCGAAATTATAGATCAAGCTCCATTCTACTGAGTCAATCAGTGTAGAATAAGAATGTTTACCAAGTCCATTGAGTTGTTTATAGTTCTCCAAAAGAGAGGACTGAGTTGGGGTTTCAAGGAGGTATTTGCTTCTTAAAGATCGTACGCATAGAATGATTTAGTTTCCTACGTCTACACCTGATTTAGAAATTGCTGCAGGTAACTGCTAATCATCTTAAGTGAATTCCCTTCTTCTCTGGAGAATAACAATATTAAATGAATTCCACAGAGCATTTTAAAACTCCCCCCAACAACCACTGTTTTTTTTTTTTTTTTTTTTTTTTTTTTTTTTTTTTTTTTTTTTTTTTTTTTTTTTTTTTTTTTTTTTTTTTTTTTTTTTGCGGCACCGGGGATTGAACTCACAACCTCGCGCCTGCCAGGGCAGGCGCTTAAGGCACTGAGCCAAACCCCCGGCCCTGGTTTTTTGAGGCAGGGTCGCACTATGTAGCTCAGGCCTGCCTTGCGCTCGCGTTGTAGCCCAAGC